>JADBJO010008086.1:83439-101702 GCA_016801955.1 Conus betulinus | reverse complement strand
TTTTTTCTCAACACAAAAAATCAAATATGACATCGCCTTTCTAGTGGACAAGAAACGATAAACTAAGTATAAATCTCGCATCATCGCACTCGCATAAATGCAAGTTGAAGGCTGGCTGCCAATCTAACAAAAATGTGAGCAACACAGGGGGCAGTAACCCCTGCCCACATATACACACACTCTTCTGATGACATCACAGCCAAGCTCTTCAGGCAGTTGGACTTTCTGAACATTTACTAAGAAAGTGACACACCAGATGCTGAGCATGGAATTTAAAAAAAAAAAAAAAAAAAAAAAACAAAAACAAAAACAGATTCTGCTGAGCAGCATTCAAGTATCATTACCATACTAAAGACAGTGTGTGTGTGTGTGTGTGTGTGTGTGTGTGTGTGTGTGTGTGTGTGTGTGTGTGTGTGTGCCAAACAGGTTGAAAAGATACATTCTGCTGGTATAAATTTGACTGTATTACACCAATTGTGAATCACGGGAGAGAACTGTGTGAATGAAACAACTGCTGCCTGACACAGAGAGAGAGAGAGAGAGAGAGAGAGAGAGAGAGAGAGAGAGAGAGAGAGAGAGAGAGAGAGAGAACTATGTTTTAAGCCACACACTGAATGGACAGTCAGGGACAGAGAAAACCAAGTGGCACTTTTCTTGATAAATACCTGCCCAAATGAAGGTGATGGGTGTCCAACTATTGTGGTTTTTGGTTTATCAGATTCTTACTTTTTAAAATGAATGCTGCTTTTGTTTGTTGTTAATGACTCAGGTAAAGGATGCAACCAAGAATCAAAGTGAATCAAAGGCAAAGGGTTTCAGACGGAATAGTTGTAGGAGAAAAACAACAGAACCGTAACTGAGAAGAAAAAACAGTTATATGGGAAAGCAAGATTTCAGATTTTTTTTTTTTCAAAATCAAAAAACAGGAAAGAGTGAAAAGGGTAAAAAATGAAAATAATGCAAATGACAGGCATGATTTTTCTCTCTCTTTTTAAAAAAAAAAGGAAAGAGGAAAAGATGAGAGGAAAACAGAAGTAGTGTGAATCAGGGAGGGAAGGCAACTGCAGGCAGCTGAAAGAGTTAACGACAATGGGAAGACAACATTATGAACAGTGGGGTATACTACGTACGTGGATTGGAAAGGGTGGACGCATAGGGTTGGGTAAGTGATGGTGGTTGGGGTGAAATGTAACATACGTTCAGTAGATTAACTGCAGGGCAGAAAAATAAGTTAGTGACAACTGGAAGACAACATTATGAAGAACCATGGGGTACTACTATGTATGTGGAGTGAGAAAGGGTGGACGCATAGGGGTTGGGGGTAAGTGATGGTGGTTGGGGTGAAAAAATGTAAATGTACACCTTCAGTGGATTAAAAAAAAGTCAAAATGCAAAGAAAGGTAGTAATAAGAATTAGTAGCCAGGGTCAGATGTAGACGTGCAGAGGTGGGTCTGGGAAGGGAAAGGCGCATCCTCAAAATCCATACCCTGTGGAAGGGAAACACAACCTTGGCAGCTGGAGTCAGAAAATCAGAAAACAGAGTGGAACGAGACTGGCGACAAGTGACAAGTGAAGCGAGAACAGGATTAGCAGAGGGTCAGGATGAATGGTCAGACTGGAATGTGGATTTCAAAAACAAAAACAGCTGAGTGGACAATGCAGGAAAATGGAGATTTGACAGGTGTGAACAGATGTCTGCCACATAAGGGTTTAAACTATAGCAAAGAAGTGGAAATGTGAGTGGAATCTGGGAAAAGACCAGAAGGGGCAGAGACAGGCGAGACAAAAAAGTTAAGTCTGGGAAGGTGAGAAGGAGAGGAGAGCAGAATGGGTTTCAAGAACAGGAGTACTGAGATGAAAGGTGGAAACATAAACAGTGGTTTTGGAACAGCTAAATACGTAAACATCTCATCCATGAAATGGTTTTGCTGCACAAGTTGCAAGTCAGAAGAACACAGAGAGTCAGAGGGAGTGTACATGGTCACAAGATCAGAGAAATAAGGTGCAGTGCCAACATTGGGTGTGCCTTGTGTGTTCAGAGCATGTTCAGTGTGAGACAGACAGATAAAAAGTGTGTGTGTGTGTGTGTGTGTGTGTGTGTGTGTGTGTGTGTGTGTGTGTGTGCGTGTGTGCGTGTGTGAGTGAGTGAGTGAGTGAGTGAGTGAGTGAGTGAGTGAGTGAGTGAGTGAGTGAGTGAGTGTGAGTGTGAGTGAGTGAGTGAGTGTGTGTGTGTGTGTGTGTGTGTGTGTGTGTGTGTGTGTGTGTGTGTGTGCGTGTGCATGTGTGTGTGTACATCCGTGTGTATATATATTTTATAAATGAGATTCTAGAACCCATCAGAAATAATAACTTAAACTAAACTACAGAAAGAAAAAAGAAAACAGCAACACATTTTCTAAAATATGAATTGAAAGAAAGTAAGTATTAAAGGAATCTTTAATGACATAAACGGTTAACAATCAAATATGTTTCATGTCCACTAGAAAAAGCGATGAACAAATACATAGAAGCCATATACACAGAAACCAATAACGTCACTTGAAAAAAGAGCAAATACAGAATATAAATGTACAAAATTTACATGTGGTGCTGCCGGTCTCCCTGAGCTAACCTAAACTACCTATCATGATCTATCCCTACCTGACCCTGTCATGATCTATCCCTATCTGACCCTAATATTTCACCTATACCTAATGCCCGGGCCATTTTCTACACAAAATGCCACTTCAAATTTCAATCTAATAGTGCTGCTGGTCATGAATAAACATATCTACTTTTTTTTCAGGCTATTCTATAGAAAAAAGTTTTCCTTTTCTTTTTCATTGGCACTTCGATCTTATCAGCACCAAAACTAATAAACAGGATTTTTTTTTACATCAAATTATAATTATTGTATCACAACTATTACGCAGCAACAAAAATTTACAACACTAGCGCTCCTAAAAGTATTACTGCTGTGCCCATCAAAATAAAGAGACAAAACACTACAGAACTGATTATACAATAAGAACAAAGTTAATACAGCAACACCATCAAAACAAACATACTTTAAAGACTAAATCTTTTTCTCTACACAACTATGAACTCTCATCATCCCTTTAAAGTTAACTACGCTATGAACTGTTAGATTTCCCTTTGTTCACTATATCCCTCTACATGACAACTCTTAACCCTGGCCTAAATATCTCTGACCTACATCAAACCCCCACCATCTGCACAAGACTTCTTCTTTACCGCCACCTCAGGAACATGGCAGATGTTGTAGCCTGAAACAGGAGGCGACGATTTACCGCCGGGCCCTCCTCCTCCTGTTCCGTTCCTGGCGCCTTAAATAGGCGTCTGTTCTGAAATCGACAGACTGATACCGGTCAGGGGGCCTTCTGACACGGCCTGAGCGGCGCAACAGTGGCTCTCCTACTGCCGGAGCAGGCTGGTCTTGCCTAGGCCCCTGTGGTTGGGCCTGTGGGGGGGGCTGTTGGGCTGCCCCCCCTACCACAGCCACCGGTGGCACTGGTGCGGCCTGTGGAGGGGGCTGATGGACTGCCCCCTGGACCACAGCCACCGGTGGTGCTGGTGGGGCCTGTGGAGGGGGCTGATGGACTGCCCCCTGGACCACAACCACCGGTGGTGCTGGTTGCACCTGCGGAGGGGGCTGATGGACTGCCCCCTGGACCACAACCACCGGTGGTACTGGTGGTGCCCTGCGGAGGGGGCTGATGGACTGCCCCCTGGACCACAACCACCGGTGGTCCTGGTTGCACCTGCGGAGGGGGCTGATGGACTGCCCCCTGGACCACAACCACCGGTGGTGCTGGTGGGGCCTGCGGAGGGGGCTGATGGACTGCCCCCTGGACCACAACCACCGGTGGTACTGGTTGCACCTGCGGAGGGGGGCTGATGGACTGCCCCCTGGACCACAACCACCGGTGGTACTGGTTGCACCTGCGGAGGGGGGGGCTGATGGACTGCCCCCTGGACCACAACCACCGGTGGTACTGGTTGCACCTGCGGAGGGGGGGGCTGGACTGCCCCCTGGACCACAACCACCGGTGGTGGTCTGGTTGCACCTGCGGAGGGGGCTGATGGACTGCTGCCCCCTGGACCACAACACCGGTGGTGCTGGTGGGCCTGCGGAGGGGGCTGATGGACTGCCCCCCCCTGGACCACAACCACCACCGTGGTACTGGTTGCACCTGCGGAGGGGGGGGCTGATGGACTGCCCCCCCTGACACAAACCACCGGTGGTACTGGTTGCGCCTGCGGAGGGGGCTGATGGTCTGCCCCCTGGACCACAACCCACAGGTGGTACTGGTTGCGCCTGTGGAGGGGGCTGATGGTCTGCCCCCCCTCATCCACTCCCACAGGTGGTGCAGGTGCATCTTCTGCAGGTGGGGACTGATGACCTAACTCTCCCCATCCTCCCCCTAACACTGCCACCCCCCCTCCCCTCCCTATCTTGCCCTGCGTCTGTCACACCCTCTACATCTACCACCCCCCCCCCTCCTCCCTCCCTCCCTCCTCCTCTTCTTCCTCCCTCTCTCTCCCCCTTCTCCTCTACCACCCTCCATCCCTTCTACCCTTCTACCTCCCACTCCCTGACCTGGTCATGACATGACTCAGACATGACAGTGGAGGACAAGACAGGCACAGGGGAACTGGCGGGTGAAAGCACCCGCCATGGCTGCTGCCCTGGGGACCTAGCGGTGGATGTTGATGGCTGGGGTTCATCATTGGGCAGAGGGATGGTGTCCTCTAGCCCCGTGATTAACCCCTGGGGGTTCACCACTGGGCAGGGGAGGGATGGTGTCCTCTAGCCCCGTGATTAACCCCTGGGGTTCATCATTGGGCAGAGTGCTGCTGGCCTCTAGCACCAAGGTGGACCCCTGGGGTTCGCCACTGGGCAGAGGGATGGTGTCCTCTAGCCCCCCGTGATTAACCCCTGGGGTTCATCATTGGGCAGAGTGCTGCTGGCCTCTAGCACCAAGGTGGACCCCATGCTGTCTGTCTGTGTGTCTGTGTGGCTGTGTGTTGGAGCGGACTGCGAAGCAGTCGCTAACTCCATAGTGCTGTCTGACTGGTTGTGCATGCTGTATGTAGTGGAGTCATTTCCATGATTGTCTGCACCTAACTGACCTACGGCAGCAGCAGCCGGGGGACCTACCCTAGAGGCCCGGGTCGTCTGACCGGCAGCACCATCATTACCCCTATGAATGTATGGGGAGAACCGAGGAGTCCTGTGGCCCTCTACGTAATGGTCCTGGACTGGGTGAGCGCCCGGCTGCTCCCCTGTTCCCTGGTCCCCTGTGCAACAGATCACAAATGTCTGCATCAGTTTACCAGCACTTGCTTCAGAAACATGGCACAGAGATGGATTCATTTCAAAGTGGGCAGTACAGTGACAATACACACATCACAACACACACACACACACACACACACACACACACACACACACACACACACACACACACACACACACACACACACAGTCACACACACACACACACACACACACACACACACAGTCACAATACACACATCACACAATACACACATCAGTCACACACACACAGTCACACACACACACACACACACACACACACACACACACACACACACACACACACACACACACAGTCACAATACACACATCAGTCACACACACACACACACACACAATCACACACACACACACACACACAGTCACAATACACACACACACACACACACACACACACACACACACACACACACACACACACAGTCACAATACACACATCAGTGACAATACACACAATACACACACAGTCACACACACACACATCACACATCATCAGTCACAATACACACATCAGTCACAATACACACATCAGTGACAATACACAATTCAATCAGTTACAATACACACATCACATCAGTCACAATATACACACAGTCACAGTTACAATGCACACACAACAGTCAAAATACACACATCAGTCCACTACACACATGCCAGGAAAACGCCACACATCAGTCCACTAGCACATTCAAAACACACAAGAGTGCAACAATTGTCATAGTGCAACACTGTCATAGTACACACAAAACAAACACACATCAGTCACAATATACACATACACATCTTTCACAACACACACACACACATCAGTCACAATGCACACACAACACAGTCACTATACATACATCAGTCCACTAGCACATGCCATAAAAAACAGCACAGAGCTCGATTCAATTCAAAGAGTGCAATACTGTCATAGTACCACACATCACAGTACACTTATCACACAACAGTCACAAACACACATCAGTCACAATATACACATCACATCCATACAAAAACAGTCAGTCAATACAACATCAGTCTCACACACATCAGTCACACACACATCAGTGACAATACACACAACAGTCACAATACACACATCAGTGACAATACACACAACAGTCACAATACACACATCAGTGACAATACACACAACAGTCACAATACACACAGTGACAGTCAGTGACAATACACACAACAGTCACAATACACACACACAGTCACAATACACACAACAGTCACACATACACACATCAGTGACAATACACACAGTCACAATACACACAACAGTCACAGTCACAATACACATCAGTGACAATACACACAACTGTTACAATGCACACATCAGTCCACCAGCACATACCAGAATAACATCGCGCAGAGAGCTGGATTCATTTCAAAGAGTGCAACACTGTCATAGTACACACACCAGTCATTCACCCATCAGTCACAATGCACACATCAGTCATACTACACACATCAGTGTGTGTAGTATGACGTACGTAAGAACATTCTCGCTACCTTTTACGACGTAAGAACATTCTCGCTACCTTTTTTGACATTCATAAAGCATACGAACAAGTGTGGCACAAACGACTAATGTACAAAATAAAGAATATTGGAATCAGCGGGAATATGTACAATTTTATTCAAGATTTTCTACACTGTAGGCACATTCAAACAAAAATAGGAAATACATATTCCAACCCAAGACCTTTACAAATGGGTTTACCCCAAGGTTCAGTAATATCTCCAATATTATTTAATATTTTAATTTCTGATCTTCCTAACAGTCTTTCTAAAGATATTGAAGTGGCTCAATTTGCTGATGATATATGCCTATGGACAAAAGTGACAATGAAAAAGAATACATCATCAAGATCACTGAATACATCAAAATAAAATATCAACATGAACTAAATAAGATCAATAACTTTTTAAATAAGAACGGCCTTTCTCTTTCCCCAGAAAAAAAAACAAATATGATTCTTTTTAATTCTGGTTACGATCCAGGACAACTTCCTACTTTTACGTTGGATGGCATTGTTTTAAAACTATGCAAAAAGTGTTAAATTCTTGGGTGTTATCTTAAGCAATAAATTAACTTGGAACACTCATATTGAATACATTTTAAACAAAGCAAGAAAAAGCTTAAATTTCCTTAAAATAATTAGCAAACAATCTTGGGGGACAGGATTCGAAATCATTAAGCATTTTAGCAACTGCCCTTATTCGCTCTAGACTAACTTACGCTCAAGAAGTATTTTTTAATGCACCTCAATACCTTTTAAATAAACTTCAGAGCACTGACTGCAAAGCGTATAAAAAATGCCCTTGGGGTTCCCACACATACATCTAATTTAGGGACCTATAATGAAGCAGGGATCTTGCCCCTTTCAGAACTTCGGAAAGCTTCTACTTCAAAAATTTGTCTTAAAGAGCTTCTCACAAAACAATTTTTGCTCAGAAGAAGTATGTTTAAATCAGAGAAGGATTTTGGAAAACGTGCCAAAAAATATACAGTCAGCAAGGTCTATTTTACTCATTTTCCTCTGATCTTCTAAAGGATACCAAAATAGATAAAAAAAATAACATAGCCCAAAAGCCCACGTATTCACCTATTCCAAAATGGGAATACTGTAAAGCCTCCTTTGATATTGATTATACAGATGTTTCAAAAAAGGATTGTCCACATATCTTAAGAACATCTGTTTACACTCATTTTTAGAAACTAAGTACAATCATCATTTGAAAATTTTTTACAGATGGCTCAGTGCTAGAAAATAATAACACGGGAGCAGCCTTCATAATCCCTAGCCTCAAAGTACAAAAGCTCTTCTATCTTCTTGGTAAACAGTTATCGATATTCAGTGCAGAATTACTTGCTATACTTAATCGTTTAGATTTTATTCTAAATTTTCCAGTAAAAAAGTTCACAAATCTTAATAGGTGTTGATTCTAAAGCAGCGATCTACTCGATTAAGTCTGCATGTCCTTCAATCCGACTTGATATGATATTTGAAATTCATCACATTATTCACCTTTTATCCATGCAAGGCATTACAGTCACTTTTTGTTGGATCCCCTCTCATTGTGGTATAGTGCCCAACGAGCGTGTAGTAGGTGTAGATCAGCTTGCACGAAAAGCAGCAGCTCAAAATATCAATTACGCAATACCACTCAAAGTTCCCTTAGATCTGAATGAATGTTTTTCAATTATAACTTTCAACGTTAAGACAAAAAGTTAAAACCTCATTGATGAACTCAGACATTCAATATTTTCACAAATTGTATATAAAATTTAGTGATGGGTACAATGGGAAAACCTTCAAACAAGTCTCCTCCTCGTCTAGGGAGACTGAAAGCTTAATCCATAGATTCCGTTTGAACGCATTGAAAACAAAACATTGTCATAATGTTAAATGTATGTGTGGGAAATCCTTAAAATGTCAGTCATTTGCTGATTCAATGCCCAAGAACAAGAGAGCTCCTAAGACATTCGGGTATTGATGGTTACACTGATGGATCGACTTCACTGCCTTTACCATATATTTTAAACAATTATTCTGTTCTTGACTCAGTTTGTAAGTGTTTGTTAAATAGTTCAATTGGCCCTTATCTGTAGATCTTATCACTTCTCACTTAAAATAGTCAAGGTGGAAAGGGATGGGGGATGAGGGGGGGGGGGGGGGGATGTCATATTCTATCATTAATGGAATAATATACTTCATACACTTGCATACTTCATTCACCCACACATAAACTGTCTGAATCACTATAGTGGAAGGACATTAAACCGACGACCACACACATCAGTCATAATGCATAATGCACACATTAATTACACTACACACATCAGTCCACCTGTACAAGCCAGAAAGAAACTCTAGTGCAGAGATGGATTTAATTTAAAGAATGCAGTATTATCACAACCCGCACATTGAACTGTAAGTCCTTCAAGACACAACTAGTTGATGTGATTGTGGTAGGCATTTTCATATAACGCTTTCTAATCTTGAAACTCATTTGTGCTCTTTTTTGCTTTTCTTACATTAATCAGCTAGGACAGAAAAGCGGCAGCCACCAACAAAATCATTTCTAAAAGGTGAAAACTATAAGGGCCTATATCAAATGGCATAAATCCTATAATAAATGAATCATCTAGTATGGGTCATTCACAATGACATGAGATGTGATGTGCGTGCATCTAGCCAGTGATGCTTGTATCATGCCAGAGACAAGACACATGCTTTTTTCCCAAAAAGAGAGATCATTGTTTCACAGGGTCAGTCCATTCCTATATATTCTTTTTAACTTTATCGGTTAAAGATAGCAAGGCTGAGTCCTTTCAGTGACTTTTTGCCAGCCAAATTTTGCGTTGCTGTTCAGATCAACAAAACAGTGATTGCCGACTTTCAGCTGGGTACCGATACCAAGTCTGGCACCATGGCCTCACATGATCAAGATGAAAGGCCTGCCATTGAAAGTAGGGACTTGAGAGATTCCAGATTGGAATAAACACAGGACAGGCTTTAAGATGTAGCTCAAAGTTTGGATGCGAAATGGGAAAGAGGCTTGATGAATTTGAAACTCTTTTGAGAACTTCCTTAAAACGTAAACTCGATGCTGGACACATGAGCGGAAATGATTCTGACCTTGAGTATGACAAACGCATGTTCTTGTTTTTAGAAGAGGATCAAGGGGAGTTAGATCTGCAGCAGTGTGAAAAGGCACTGGTTGAGGGAAATGTGTATAGTGCTACCTCTAGCACCACAAAGAAAGGCAACATACAGTTGTTTCGATGAAATGGAATGAGAGCTCAGTGGAGAAGAAATGTTAGGTTCAAAGGTCAGTGATGGTCTGGCAACAATAGTCAATGGACGTTTTAGCTGAAAGTTGAGTGAAAAGGTCCAGAGGGAGAAACTTGAGGCTCACAATCAACTGGAAAATTGTGCAAAATTAGTTGTGCTGGACGTTGGTAAACAAGGAGGTATGGTCCAAACTTTCAACAAATCCACGCAAATTGGATATGAAGATCGTACACACTCAGCACGCCATTCTCAATGCCACAACTGCGATTGCCAGTGGCAGACCAAAACAAGGCTTCGTGACAAAATGCAGAACTGATGCCGAACTGCACAGATGCAGTTGCGTTGCTATGACACGCCATACATGAGTCATCCACATTCCATCGCTGAGCAATGCGTCCATTGATCAATATGCGCTTGTGCAACGAAAACGATTGACAGTATGGTACATTTGTTTTGGGGGGACAATCTTACTTCCACCCTTAAAGATATCAATGAAATGGAGAAGGCAGGCTACAAGGCCTTGTCTGCTGGGAAAAAAAGGGAAAAAAAAAACTAATTTCCTCGCTCCCAGTATGACGGAAATGACAGCACCAGAAAAGGGCCTTTTTAAGGGGGCCGTCTCAAACAAGCATTTCCCAGCCAGACGTAGGGGCTGTCAGTACACAAAGCAACAGACACAGGGGGCACTGCTACAACAGTTTTCCCAAAGGGTGCAACAACCACAGGACTAGCTTCTCTCAGTCTCAGCAGCAAAGACAGTACGTCTTTGGTCTCAGTAACTGAGGTAAGTGATTTTGATGCACAGTTAGATAGCATTGTTCAGCTGCTGACACTGGAAGCAGAAGAGTCTGAAGCAGGAAGATTGGCTAAATTTACAGAAAATTGGGTTAAGCTGACATCAGATCCTAACATCCTGAAATCGGTGACAGGTGCTGAAATTAAGACTGACTGTAATCTGGAAGACTTAGCTACTTTGTCATGTCCAGTTTGATTCATTCAGAATGAATGCTGCAGATACACAGCTGTTACATATGAGGAAACTGACAAATTGGTTAGGAAAAAAAGTTATAATAGAGTGTGAACATACTCATGGAGAAGTGTTATCACCAATCTTCCCTTGGCAGAAAAAAGATGGATCACAGAGAATGACCCTAAACCTAAAAAGTGTAAATGAAGAAATAACCTATCACCATTTTAAGATGGCCACTTTGGCTACAGCCTTGGCTTTTTGGTCAGCAAAAACTGCTCTATGGCATCATTGGACTTGAAGATGCCTACTACTCTGTACCTATTTGCAAGGAACACAGAAAGCTGTTGAGATCAAATGGAAGGATTTTTTTTTTTTTTTTTTTTTTTTAATACAATGCGCTCAAAAATGGGTTGGCATTGGCACCACGTTTGTTTACGAAAACCACGAAGCCAGTTTTTGCTACCTTGAGATTGAAAGGACATATCTCCCTGGCTTTCTTGGATGATTCCTTGCTTATGGGCATTTCAAAGTGACAGTGCCAGGAAAATGTTATGGACATACTGGACACATTGCATAAACTAAGATTCACTGTACATCCCACAAAGTCAGTTTTTCAACCAACTACTGTGATTCAGTATTTAGGAGTGATCACTGACTCCGTCTCAATGACGATCACTTTAACCCTAGTAAAGAAAGAGGAAATGCTTCTAAGCTGCAAGAACCTGTATAAGGCAGCTGAGATAAATGTATGAGATTTGGCAAAAATTATTGGGTTAATAGTGGCCAGTTTTCCCGCTGTTAAATTGGGGCTGCTCCATTACAGGCAGTGGAAAAAGGTAAGTGTAGAGCTCTGAAGAAAAACAAAGGACATTTTGACCAGGTGATGGAGATATCTAAAGCTGGAAAAAAGGAGCTGACATGGTGGATTGACAATATTTGATGCTTTCAATGATGTCCATTGCAGAGATCCAGGCATTGTGATCCATTCTGATGCAAGCCTTTATGGCTGGGGCTGCGAGTGTGCAGGAGTGTCTTAGGGGGAATGTGGTCACCAGCAGAAAGGACATTTCATATAAATGACCTGGAATTAAAAGCCGCATTTTTTTGCCTTGAAATATTTTTCAGATGCAACTTCAAGGGAAACATGTGATGTTCATGCTGGACAATACCACAGCCATTGCACGCTTAAACCACATGGGTACATCTCGCTCTGATTCCTGTAACAATTAATGTTTTGTTGTCTGGTCTTGGTGCACTGAACATGATATCTTTCTTTGTGCAGCCCACATAGCAGGAGCGGAAAATGTGGTGGCTGATGCAGAATCCAGGAAGGTAAATCTGGACACTGAATGGAAGTTGATCAGTGGTCTTCTGCAAGCTGCTCTTAGACAGTTGAATGCAGCAACAGACACAGTTTTGTTCTCTTCGAGGCTGAATGCACAAACGAAAAGTCATCTCTTTCAGTGTAACTTGGAGAGACAAATTTCTATGCTTTTCCTCCTTTCAGCATTGTCACCTGATTTCTCCAGAAGGTGCTGAGGGATCAGAGTTCAGGTGACTGGTAGTCCCAGATTGGCCGACTCAGCCTTGGTAACCGTACTGTTATGACTGTTGACAGCAGAGCCAGTGCGTCTGACCTGCAGAAAGAACCTACTGCATCTCCCCAGCCACCCCCAGAAGCAGTCCATCGCATGATCCAGCAGAAGAGGCTTCACCTGCTAGTCTGCAGGATCTCAGGTGCTCTCTAATCCAGCTCTAGTCTAAGCAGTGGGGGCCACTGACTTGGTTATGAGCTCTTGGAGACAGTCTACCCACAAAGTGTATGACTCTTACATTAAAAGGTGGAACATTTTTTTGTAGACAGCAAGGGAATAAAAACACCAACTTATGTCCATGTGATAAATTTTTCTTGTGGATATGTATGCTTCTGGGGCTAGTCACAGTACAATAAATTTAGCGTGAAGTGCAATTTCAGCTTATTTGCACAGGTCAGGCACCGAAGCAGAAGGCAGTCATCACCCATTAGTGTGTCGTCTGGTGAAAGGGCTGTTTGAAGAAAGACCCTCCATTCCCAAATATCAAAATACATGGGATGTGGATAGTGTACTACAATACTTAGCTGGTTGGCCGGATGTAGGAAAGATGACTCTTAAGCAGTTGACCCTTAGACTGGTTATGTTGTTGGAGCCCTGCTGTCTGGTCAGAGGGCTCAAACAATCCATGCATTAAAATGTGATGATGTAAGATTTAAAGACAAAGTGTGTCTTGGAGTTAAGTGCTGTGTTAAAGCAAACTGAACCTGGGTCACCCTGTGCCACTGTTAGAACCAGCCTCTGAATATGACGAGACTGTTAAAGATACAAGATTACACCTTCCACCGTCTGCCAGTGCCAATACTGATTACATGGTCCTTGCTTTTTCACTCTCGGCAAACCTAAAGCATCACTATGATGAACAGGGCAGTACCACAGCCAAAGACTGTATTGTCGTGAAGAACCAGGATGTTTACAGAAGCAGACACTGGTACTGACGGTAGTGATCACCACCACCTGACCTGAACTGATTACAGCCACAAGCAGGCACTGTTACTGCTGAAGAACAGGCTGGATTCCACAAAGACAAAAGTACCATCAAAGAGAGCTTTTACCTACACACCCTTCATAAAAACAATTTTCTTCATAGCCCTCCAGAAGGCAATCAACAGAGTCCAGAAGTAGGCACTATGGGTCACTATGAGGAGGTTTACTGGGGCAAAAACTTAACACCATCCATCCAGCAGCAGTATCCCTAAGCGACCTGCGCAATGCTGATACAGGGTGTTACTAGACAGCAGTTCCTCACTTCAGTCAGAGTTCATCAGAGCTGCCTTCTATCTCCCACACTTTTCAATACATTTCTGTGATGCATCATCGCTGACGCTGATGAAAATGTTTTCACAGTCAGCATCCCAGGAAGGACCATCACCCATCTTCAATCTTTTCTGATAACATTGATGGCCTGGCAAGCTGTGATCAAGCATGGACATGCCATGCTTGTTCAAAGACTGCAAAACTGCAAAACACACACACACACACACACACACACACACACACACACACACACACACACACACACACACAAAACAGTTATCACATGGACTTCAGCATGAAGAAGTGGAAGGGATGACCAGACACAACATCACCATCAGTTCTGAGATAACTGCCCATGGACAGAAGGTAGAAACTGTTCAACACTTCATGTGTCTGTGATCCACCAGTAGCAATGAGGAATCCACACCGGATGTCCTCTCAAGCGCAGCATAGAAAATACCAGCGCAGTCCAGACTAAATCCAGTTTGAAACAACTCTGAATATATCCTTGAAACTGAGGATCAGGCTGTTGCCTACACTGGTCAATTCTATTTTCTTGTGGGCATGCACACACAGAGACTCTCGCAGCTAAGAAGATGGAAATGTCACGTCACACAGATACTAATGTCAGATACACTCATCATATCACTGAAGAACTACTGCGTCAAAACATTCAACAGCACATGGGACCGCATCATGAACTACTGACATCACTCAGGAAAAGAAGGCATGTCAGTGTGGCCATGTCATCAGATTCTGTGGCCTTGCTCAAACAATCCTCCACGGAACTGTTGAAGGAGGAGACGGTGGGGGGTGACTGAAAACAATGGACTGGCATCATTTTACAATGGACAAGAAATGCATCGGCAGAGAACCAAACCTTAGTATGGAACTAGGAATACCTGGTGATCTGTCTTTCAGTGTGGTGCCCTAGAGTGACTCTCATAAGTCATAGTGTTCAGGGACAAGAAGAGGACGACCAAGCTAACTGAAATGCAATCACTGATGCTTTCATACAGGACTGCAGAAACTACAGACAGAAAAGCAGAGGAAAAGATCTGGGGAGAAAAATGTTCCGGAGAATAATTATTCATTTAACACTAATGATTAAATGGTTATATGAAAATCAATGGATGAATCAATGATGAACTTAGATCAAATTGGGAAAATGAAAATGAAAAGAGTAATTTTTACATAGAAAGCTAGACGGTTACCCATGGGAAGGAAAAAATAGGCAAGGATGGACACTATGCTGACAAATGTGAAATCTAATGACCTATAAAGGGATTCTTTGAAACACTGCTCACACAGAGGCAAGTACAGGGCACTTCACCAATATCATCAACAAATAAATCCCACAAATCGGAAGGGAAACATACATTAGTTGAAGTATGATTTGCACTTACAAAAAAAAAAAAGCAAAACAATGAAAGCCCTTGAGTTGAACAGATGGCGCTACAGTCAATTTTACACATGTGCAAGATGTTATACATGCGTTCCTACACAGTACCTCCGTTTACAGTCTCATTTGAAGGACTTTTCGGGAAACAGAGTCAGAACCAATGCTAACTCCGAGGGATAAATCCCCTGTACAGAAATGCCCCAGCTGTGAGTTGAACCCACAACCCCAGGATCACAAGGATCATGAGTCCGGCTCTCTACCAACTGAGCTATTCAGGCCCCACTTTATTGCTGTTCTCCATTGTACATACATAAAAATGGGCCCCTCCAAATTTCAGATGAACTGAATCAATCCTTTCAAGGGAAATTCACTAAACACCTCCACCTATAACACTACACATTTCTAAGAGAAACTGCTTAAGAGTTAAATACATATAACCCAGATTTTTTTTTTTTTTTTTTTTTTTAATGAAAAAATGATGCCACAGATAATGTACATCTTAAACAAGGGATTTGTTCCTGGTGCCTAACTCTCACCCATTCTATGTCTTGAAAACAGAATGTCTACATTCAATACCACACCTGAAATCAAATCTGTTGTTACTGTTTTTCAGCAATGCCAAATATGTTCTGTGAGTGAGATTCAGCAAATTTCTCTACAATTCAAAATTTAAAGGCACTAAATGTAAATCTTACAAATAATATATTATCAAGCAACATGTTCAAATCAACTGGAACACTGTAGATCATAAACCTGCCTTGAGACCAAACCCATGATTACTCTCTAAGACAGTAATAACCTCAAAGACCTACTTGTGCACAACAAAACTGAACACACACACACACACACACACACACACACACACACACACACACACACTCAAAACCAAGCCACCTGGTACTTTCCTCTGCTCAAAGCCCACAGCCAGACACCATCATGCATGCATGGCCAGAGATGCATTCAAAACCAAACATAAATTCTCCTGTGACTGCTCCAACACTGTGTGTGCTACTACTAGTAGTAATTGCAGTAGTAGTAGTAAGTAGTAATACTATCATCATCATCATTTATTATTCTCATTATTATATTACAATTATCATTATTATCATTATAATTAGTAGTAGCAGCAGTATCATCATCATCATCATCATCATCATCATTATTATATTATATTATTATTATTATTATTATCATTATTATCATCATTGCTACTATTATTACATTTTCACTTTTCGAATTCTCTACATTATCATAATTATGGTTTTCTATCATCATAATTGTCATCAGTAGCAGCAATGTTAGTTTAACTATCAACTGCTTTCCTAGTTTTCATCTTACTATATATCCTATTTTCTATAGTCTTGCTCTTCTGCTTATAATAATATGACTCATAGCTAGTATTGTAGGCATTCTTCTTGCTCTTCCTCTTCTATTAACATTAATAAAATTACTATTACTATTCAGCAAATTATTGTTAATATCATTATAATCATTATTTTCATTATTATCACTGCAATTACGATTGTTATAGTCTGTTTCCCCCCCCCCCCCCCCCCCCCCCCCCCCCCCCCCCCCCCTTCTCTAAAGCTTCATTCAGTAGTTTTCCAACCACGCCACATTTTCACCCAAACCAAAGAGTAAAGTAAGTGACTGTTCATCTCATCTTTTGTTTCGATCATTCTGAATATTGTTTGTACAGCCTAAAGAAGACCCAATGAGTCAAGATGCATTGTGTCTGTGCAGAATGTGTTCCTTTCTTTGGCGGCTCAGTAATTCTGTTTTTCTGTTTGGGTTTTTGTAATGTTGCAGTTTCTGCCTACACTGGCCCCACTGTGAAACCCTCTTTAAAGAGAAAGCCTCATAGTCTGCAGCCCTTCAGGCCCCTTCTCTTACGGCGACCTCAGTGTTGATTTCCTCTCCACCCATTGGTGAAGTCCTGTCAGGGTCACCGCTATCAGCTGATTCATGGAGACTGTCACTGGACAGATGTGATTGGGCTCTTGACAGGGAGACCTCAGTCAAGCTGGCTGTACAACTAAGTTGTCAGTAGGGGGCTTACTAGCTGGTGTCGTGGTCTGTTCGTCAGATCAGAACAAGCATCACTAAACACCACCAAAGTGACTGGGCAACAGTGGGTCATCTCTTGTGGGTCACCTCATGCATGACAAGGCATTGACTGCTCCCTGTAGATTGACGTGTGGGGGCCAAGGCTTGGCGGGATGAGCCACGCTGTGGCTGTGGATGAGGAGCTGGAATGAGCCATGTGGGGGCAACGCCTGTGTGAGTTGGCTTTGGAAGATGAAAGACACCATAATGGATTAAAAAAAAAAAAAAAAAAAAAAAAAAGAAAAGAAAAAAAGAAAATCAAGTAGGCATGTTCAGATTATTTTACCAGCTGCAGCTGGTTATTTAACATCTGTTGCAGTCAATTTTAAGTAAAGAAAATGATTTTGCATCTTTAGTATTGTGTCTTAAAGTTAAAAATTAATATCGAGAAGGCCACTGAAAATGATGACTAGGATTACAATAGACTCTGTAGACTCTGGCTTTGTCTGGAATGCTGGTAATAATGGACTGACCCTTTGCTTTTTACAAGATTTAATACTCTGATGTACGGTGCCCACTATTATGAACAGCCTGCAGCAGAGTGTACTCAGAATCTGTCCTGATGCAGGGTGCTGATCATAAAGGACATACTGATTGCAGCACAGATTATAGCTGAAGCTGAACTCTGGCTGCTCAAAGACCACAGTGACTTTGGTTTTGACATTAACATGAGTGTTGTATTATCATATACTGGACTCTTTACTTTTAAGGTGACAATTTATAAACTGTCTCATTTAGCCTTTATTTTAAAATCATTCTTGATTTGTTCTGTACAGCTTTTTATGAGAATGCAAAATG
>JADBJO010008086.1:70939-78439 GCA_016801955.1 Conus betulinus | reverse complement strand
CAGTCCCCCCCCCCCCCCCCCCCCCCCCCCCCCCTCTCTGCACCTCTAACTCAACATAGACACGCACATGCACTGACAAGGGGGTGGCGGTTTGAAAAAAATTAACAAAAGATCACATTTGTAATAATGGTACCCTTTACCATAAGAACAGGCATGAATAAATAGAAGAGGAATTCCCTGCAAAATTTGACAGCTGTCCATCCTACATGAACACTGATTTTGAAGAGTAAGTTTTGAGTTGTGTCTGACATGCTAGAAGGGAGACAACTATCAGAGCAGTAGCTTCACTGTCCTTCCATTAACTATGCACAGACTGCCTGTAATAATCATCAGTCTGACCAGGTGACGGTGTCTACAGATTGAGACACTCTCTTGTTATATCTTTTTTTTCTTTCACTCATGATCATACTTTGTTCTTAAAAATGTCAGTAAAAAGTTGCCGGCAAAATGCTTCAACAGCCAGTGTCATTTTAATGCAAGCAAAAACGGGCGGTTACAGGCTATCACAGAGCTATAAGTAGGTGCTTTCAAAGAACTCACAGACTCAACCTATGTCTGCAAGTGCCATGTAAACTGTACAGCTGAAAACTGATTGTAGATTTTCATGTGGGCATTATTTCTTCGAAAGAGTCAAAGAACAATTGTGTACAGGTGGCACTCCAAAAACTAATGCGCTAAGGCCTTACTTAATAAGTATTTGCAGACTGGCACAATTAGACTGTTTTGAGAACTTTCATTGCGTCTGAAAGTTGATTCTCCTCGTTTTTTTTTGTTTGTTTGTTTTTTTTTTGTTTGTTTGTTTGTTTTCATATGGCCATGTTCAAGGTACAAGCCATGTGGTTCCAAGTAGGCTATTTGTTTGTTTGTTTCATATGGCCATGTTCAAGGTTCCAGGTGGTTCCAAGTAGGCTATTTGTGGGCTAGCACCTGGTGCAAAGATAGGGCAACATTTTTTTCTCTCATTTCATTTCTGCATCTTTTTACTAACACAGTTAAAATAAACCGGTGTAAGAAATCTGCCAACTCACATTGCTATAGGAACTAGGATGATGACTCAGTCTCAGCAGACAAGCCAAACATGACCGGAAGAACTCTCTCAAATGCTTACGAATAATATCCGGGAAGTTACTTTAGAAACATAACGCTCTCTTCTTCATCGGCTCGCTCAGTCACCGACACGCCATCACACGTCTCCACTCCGAACATGACCGGAAGAACTCTTCAATGCTTACGAATAATATCCGGGAAGTTACTTTAGAAACATAACGCTCTCTTCTTCATCGGCTCGCTCAGTCACCGACACGCCATCACACGTCTCCACTCCGAACATGAACGGAAGAACTCTTCAATGCTTACGAATAATACCCGGGAAGTTACTTTAGAAACATAACGCTCTCTTCTTCATCGGCTCACTCAGTCACCGACACGCCATCACACGTCTCCACTCCGAACATGAACGGAAGAACTCTTCAATGCTTACGAATAATATCCGGGAAGTTACCTTAGAAACATAACGCTCTCTTCTTCATCAGCTCGCTCAGTCACCAACACGCCATCACACGTCTCCACTTTAATAATACTACAATTGCCACCATGGAAATGCTGAACAGTTTTAAAAGCAATACACGCTAAGCTTTTACTAGTTTTAGTTGCTTCCAGACCAATTTCCCTACAGGAAACAAGCTATCACACAAGCAACAGCGCACTCATGTAAAAACAAACAAACAAACAAAAATGTAAGCTTATAATTTCTGTCTGAATATTCAGGCAAACAGCTGATAAAGCCTGTAAGATGAATCTTTGATCTGACATATGATAATTATGATAAAATATCAGTCCAGTTGGTGTCACAGTCAAGGTCACAAGGAAGTAGCTCTTATTTTCATTATTTTATGCTGAATTAGTACCAGTACAGGGCCCGAGTAGGGTGACCACTTTCAGGACCAGCAGTGCAAATATTGGTACATTTAATATACATGACCAATAATATATTTCCTTAACCCAACACCATATCCTTTCTCCTCTATACTAACACATTCCCCACCCTCCTTAACCTTCGCCCATGTTTGAAACATAATGCTGGTGTAAGACAGGGCAGCTAATCAGTTTTGTCACCGCAGTTTTAAAAGCCAGCAACCTAACTTTATTTTTTCACGTTAATCTTCATCGTTCGATTTAGTCTTCTATGTGCATATTGTAGAGTACCGATAGTTTTTATTTTTTCATTAAGATTATCGTGATCATGGAAAAAAGAAGAGGGAGAGGGTTTCATTTTTGTGTATGCATATCTTTTTTCCCCAGCAGCTTGGCGTTTCATTGCCCCCTGAATATGGGTCTCTTCACACACACCCCTCCCGCCCCCTCCCTCAATACATGAAGCTTGCAAGTGCATGCGTGTGTGTGTGTGTGTGTGTGCATGTGTGCGCACACGCGCATGTAATGTTAGCCTTTTTCACTCACTGATTATTTCTATTCCTTTCCAGTTACTACTATTATTGAAAAACATCACTAGATTTATCATTATAACTATTATTACTACAACCATCACTAATATCATCATTATCATTACCATCATAATCTCCCCCTATTTCATAGTAGGCTACTAGCCTTTCACTCATTTATCATTTCTATTCCTTTCCACCGACTATTATCATTACGAATGTTACTTTTAATTTTACCATTATTCCTAGTATCATTCTTATGATCCTCATATTATTATTATCATTACTAATACTATCAAGACATCATCATCATTACCATCACTACTAATGTCCATAATTACCATCCTTAATATTACCATTATGTTTATAATTACTATTGTCCCGTTATCACCAATCCTATCACCAGCAGTAATTAGTAGTAGTAGTAGTAGTAGTAGTAGAAGTATTAGTAGTAGTAGTAGTAGTAGTAGTAGCAGCAGCAGCAGCAGTAGTAGTAGTAGTTGTTGTGCTCACATGTATTTTTTTAAAAAAAGACAGAAGTATGTGGGTGTAGGTAGGCCTATGTGGTTCCCTGGTTCCCTTGCCCCCCTGTCCCCCATCAACCACCCCACCACCCCCCCCCCCCCCCCCCCCCCCCCCCAGTTCCAATAGTCCTTTCAGTTTTTTACTCACTGATCATTTACATTCTTTCCATTGACTATTATTATCATTATAGATAGGCCTACTACTATATTTATCATTATAATTATCATTATTTCCATTATAGATCAAGGTCAGTCTAGTGGCAGACACGATTGAAGATGGTCAGAAATGCTCAATTCTAATCATTAACGCAATGCAGTGGTTGCAGAACTGATGAAGAGGAAATTTGTATCTCTGTGTGAAAAGGTGGCGGGGGGGGGGGGGCAGAGCGCTTGGTGCACGAGCACCGTTCTTCGATTTAAAGATGAACATGATTCCATTCTGGAACTGGATCGGCATTGAACAATCGCTGATTGCACTCTGAGATTAGAGTTTTTAAAAATATGGGTCATCAATTTACACTTTAAACGTCAAGAGCACCACCCGCCTTTACGAAGTAATCGCCTCATTGTAAATAAACATCAATTTATTTTTGTTCGTTTGTTGTTGTTTTTTTGTTTGTTTGTTTTTTTGTTTTCTACCAGAGAGGGGCATGGAATGAATCATCTCACGGCAATCAGTCTTAGGGTGGATTAAAACAGGTCGTGCTGAGGGTGCCGGCTATTCTCAACCTATCGGTTTCAACTTGTAAAAAACCGTGTGTGTAGGTATATAAAAAATAAATCATTTAAAAACATGTCTGCACACACACAAAACGCGGGAACTTTTGATTTCACTAGGCCTATTCCCTTTTCATTCCAAACACTGCTTTCCGTCATTCATCCCGATCTTTTCAGCTTTAGAAATAATGGAAATACTGGAACATGACACAAAAGCTTCAGATTTCAAATATCAGTTTTAGTATATTATGAAGAGAAAAAAAACTCTTGTATGGGAGGGGAGTATGACAAAAAAAAAAAGCGAAACAAACATTTTCTTTGCCGGAATAGCAGTCATTTTCTGCAATATATCTACTGCACCAGAAAAGACCTGTTAACGACTGGATAACAATGACACTGATTCTGATGCAAAAACAAATCTTTCAAAGTGGTATCGTTTCTTTCATTTACAATGTTTCTCTAGAGACGGCAGCGACGCGAAGGACCTAAAGGCGGGGGGGGGGGGGGGGGGGGGGGGGGGGAGTGGACAGAGTATTTGGGAGAGGAGAGGGGACTGTAGGCTGGACGGCAGGGAGTGCAGAGGGGGTTAAGAGGTAGTGGAAAAGGTCGTCTGTATGCCATATAGAAACCCCTTTTCACCACTCCTGCTGTGACCCTTATGTGGTGGGACACACCTGACCCTGTTTTACCTTAAGTGCACTGCAACTTTTCTCTTTTCTTCTTTCGCAGAGGGAGGGATGGCTGGAGAAATCTGATTAACAAACAAAATAACTGCTTTCTTCTCATATGTCAGATTTTGACACTTTTTGCACAATTGCATTATTTTTTCTTTTTGCTTTCTGGTGATGGCAGTTATTCTTTGATCTTGTAAAAAAATTTTTAAAAAATGTTTGGACACATTCCTGCCAGACATGTTTGGAGTACAAGCCTGAACAATACAATGACCACCCCAATCCAGTTATCCACACTTCCTCAGCCCATTACCCAGTTGTTGTTACTCGGCATTGCAAAAACACGAGCAAGGACGTGTCGGTAAAAGTTTCCCGAATTTGAAAATCGAAAGATAAAGGGAAAACTGGACGTGGCATATCCTCACACATTTCAGGAAAACGCAAAACCTCCTCTCTTTCTGCTATATGCTAGAATGATCAATATACAATTGCGAGTCTCAGCGTAAAAAAGGGGGGGCGGAGGGGGGGGGGGGGGGGGCGGAGGGGGGGGGGGGGGATCTCTACAACTAGTCGTTGAAAAACCACATGCCAAACGTTCATACCACTGACAAAATTATGGAAGTGTAAAAGTTACCTCTGGCACGAGTTGTAGCAGTTCAAACTCACAATGAATGCAGCGTTTTTTTTTGTGGAATACAGAACAACATTTGCGCTCGCTTACCAGTTCGGCCATATCCGAACGCCACACACACTTGAAAGTCAGTCAGCGTTGCTTCCCCTGTTCCCATGGCGTTTTGTAGAGATGGTGCTCGTTACAATTTCGTAGTTCGCCAGTTCATTGAGGCAGTGGTGGGGGCCTTTCAGTCGGGGAGGATTCTAGTATTCGTTTTTTTTACACTGTCGGAAACTTACGCATTTCTTTATTTACTCGTTTACATTTGTCGAGTTTTAACATGAAGACTTAACGCCTTTTTTTTTTTTTTTCAAATCTGTACGTAGATCTAATTACTATGGAAATGTGGTATGGACCCCAAATCTCAGAAAAGAAAAATGCATGTAAACGTAACAGAAAATGTTAGTAAATGCTTTACCAAGCAAAAATTAATTTTGGAATGAGTACACTGGCATCCAAGGAGA
Source organism: Conus betulinus (assembly GCA_016801955.1). Classification (NCBI taxonomy): domain Eukaryota; kingdom Metazoa; phylum Mollusca; class Gastropoda; order Neogastropoda; family Conidae; genus Conus; species Conus betulinus. Next base: position 72,949 of record JADBJO010008086.1, on the reverse strand, counting down.
GATTAAATTTCCAACAACTGCCAAGCCTATGCATCGGAAGCTGAGTGGTAGCCTACTCGATACGTCTGAGGCCTGTGTGACCATGATGGTGACGACGCCACACGAAATTCTTCACTTTCAACGACAGTGTACACACAAGGGGACACCCACTGAAACTGGCAACATTTCTCTCTCATTTCATTACTGCATCTTTTTACTAACAGAGCTATAAACCATTGTCGCAAATCTGCCAACTTACATTGCCACCATGGAAACGCTTAACAATTTTGAAAACACTTTACACACTAAGCTTTTAGTCGCTCCCAGACCAATGTCCCTACATGAAACAAGCTATCACACAAGCAACAGCGCACTCATGTAAAAAGACAATTGTAAGCTTATTATTTCTGTGTGAATATTCAGGCAAACAGTTGATAAAGCCTGTAAGATGAATCATTGATCTGATATATGATAATTATGATAAAATATCAGTCCAGTCAGTGACTTTGGTGTTACAGTCAAGGTCACAAGGAAGTAGCTCTTATTTTTCATTATTGTATGCTAAATTAGTACCAGTACAAGGCCCAGACAGGGCGACCACTTTCCGGACCAGCAATGCAAATATTGGTACATTTAAATACATGACCAATAATCATTATTCCTAAACTCCCCACCACTATCCTTTCTCCTCTATACTTCCACGTTCCCCACCCTCCTTAACCACCCATGTTTGAAACGTAATGCTGGTATAAGACAGGGCGGACAATCGGTTTTGTCACCGCAGTTTTAAAAGCCAGCAACCTAGCTTTATTTTTTTCACGTACATCTTCATCTTTAGAATTAGTCTTTTATGTGCATATTGTAGAATACCATTAGTTTAGTGTATGTGTGTGTGTGTGTGTGTGTGTGTGTGTGTGTGTGTGTGTTCATGCGTACGTCCGTGCGTGTACACGCGCGCGCGTGTGTGTGTGTGTGCCCCCCCCCCCCCCCCCGCCCCCCTTTCCCTCCTGTTCAAATAGTAATGTTAGTCTTTCACTCATTGATTATTTCTATTCCTTTCCAGCTACTACTAATATTCAAAAAACATCACTAAATTTATCTTTATAACTATTATTACTACTATCATCATTATTATTATCATCATTACCATTACCATCATAACCCTCTCCCTGTTCCAATAGTAGGCTACAAGCCTTTCACTTATTAATTGATCATTTCTATTCTTTCCACCGACAATCATCATTACGAATATACTTTTAATTTACCATTATTCATATCATTCTTATGATCCTCATTATTATCATTACTATCAAGGCATCATCATCATCATCATTACTAATGTCCATAATTACCATCATTAATATTACCATTATGTTTATAAATACTATTGTCCTGTTATATATCACCAATCCTATCACCAGCAGCAGTAGTAGTAGTAGTAGAAGTAGTAGCAGCAGTAGTAGTAGTAGTCGTCGTAGCAGCAGCAGTGGTAGTAGTTGTTGTTGTTGTGCTCATATGTCTTTATTTTTTTGTTTTGGTTTGTTTTGTTTTGTGTTTTTTTAAGTATGTGGGTGTAGGTAGGCCTATGTGGTTCCCTTCCTCCCCCCCCCCCCCCCCCCCCCCCCCCCCGCCACCCTTCCTCCCTGTTCCAATAGTCGTTTCAGCTTTTTACTCACTGATCATTTATATTCCTTCCACCGACTATTATATTATCATTATAGATAGGCCTGCCTACTACTACTTCTATCATTATGATTATCATTCATATTTCCGTTATAGATCAAGGTCAGCCTAGTGGCAGACACGATTGAAGATGGTCAGAAATGCTCAATTCTAATCATTAACGCAATGCAATGGCTGCAGTACTGATGAAGGGGAAATATGCATTTGTGTGTGGAGAAACGGGGTTGGCGGTGGGGAGGGGGGGGGGGGGGGGGTTCAGAGCGCTGGGTGCACAAGCACCGTTCTCCAGTTCAAAGATGAACATGATTCCAGATTGGAACTGGATCGGCATTGAACAATCGCCGAATT
>JADBJO010008086.1:53439-65939 GCA_016801955.1 Conus betulinus | reverse complement strand
ATATTATTGGTTTCTGTGAATTAGTCACCTGTCCTGAATTTTATTGAAAAATGTGTGTTTTTTCTGATTGGCTGGCTGACTTTCATTTTTAGCTTGGCACACGCACACCCACCACACCTGTGACGAGTCACTTGACAACGTCATCAGATCGGTCCCAAGCAGCCACCCTCTTGTACGAATTGTACAAAAACAGCCCCCCCCCCCCCCCCCCCCCCCCCCCCCCCCCCCCCCCCCCCCCCCCCCTCTATCCCATGTGTCTCACACACAAAGTTCTGATCTATGCCAACCCTTTTTCTCCCTTCCTTCTCTCCCAGATGTAGCGAGTCGATACAAACAATCTTACGTCACGTCGCGACTACTAGTCATTCTCTCCCCACCTTCCTTACCCTCTCAACGCCCCCCCCCCCCCCCCCCCCCACTCCCTAATTTGGCGGCATGACACAATGAAAAATTTGAAAAGTTTCCATTTCAACACCATTTGAGTGTAATGGCCTACACTTATGGGTGATAGTCGCATAGATTCCATGAGAGAGAGAGAGAGAGAGAGAGAGAGAGAGAGAGAGAGAGAACGCCAAAGACTGAAGGTACAGTATTTCTACCAAAGGCATCAAACCATTAATTCATGTATATACAGACTTAACATACAGATTATATACAAAAAGCATAGTAAAATATCAAGAAAACATGCATAGATGAGAGCACATGAAAATGGACACGGACATTTCCTTTCCCTATGATGATGATGATCATGAACATGAAATCCCCTTCTCCATTCTCTTACCGAAAGACACCTGGGAATAGGTGGGTGGGGAGTCATCTTAGTCATGATCAGATTAACTCCCCTTCTGTTACAAAATAACTCCCTGGGAGTCAGAAAACACGGGTACACATTAACTCATAGGGAGTTATTCTAAACTGTGAAAAACTGACTTCTCTTAGTAGGCAGCGACTTTTACACGCCTGGATTAACTCCCGAAGTTTAATCTGTACTAACTCCCAGGGGGGTCGTTCTGTTACAGGGTGGGAGTTAAGTCTGATATATGTACAAAATGACTCCCCACTTATTGTTTCAAGAACTTGTTGACACTTGTACAAAAAAAAGATTTTAGAACATCTTGAAGTTTTACTGAGTGGAGTTATTTTGGCACAGGGTGGGAGTCATTCTAGTTTAACTCCCAGGGAGTTAAAATTTACATATGAACAGTTTAACTCCCTGAGAGTTGAACCATTCGGGGAGTTAAAACTTTTCGTTACACCGGTTTTTATTTTTCTTGTCATAGGTCTCTAGCCTCAATAAAATCCAGAACAGTGCTGATCGAGTGACTTGCTTCCGTGGCACCTGTTTCTGTTCGCCGGTCGCACATTGAACAAAGGATATTTTCCAGTCTCTCTCTCCTCTGACGTTTAAGTCGCTTGAAGACCAGGCTCCAGCGTGTCACTCTGAGCCCTTCGGTCCGTCAACACCTCTTCATCTTATTTCTGTTGCTGACATCCATATTAACACACTCCCTTCTTTTAGGCCAAAACCATACGGCCAACGTTCTTCTTTCTGACATTCGCTTGTACAGACTTCCTGCTTTTACACCTAAATCATCCTACGGCCAAAGTGTTTCTTTCACACCGGGGTCCCTCCATCTGTGACCAGCTCCCTTTCTCTGTTCGCCAAGCAGACCTGACCACAAGCGTCACAACTTTCCTAACATGGTTTCTTCGAAGGAGCGTTCTGACCCTTACCCATTACTCTTGGATTTAGTCTGTGACTTCCCTGACTGTTAAGCGTGGTGTGTGTGTGTGTGCGTGTGTGTGTGTGTGTGTGTGTGTGTGTGTGTGAAGTGAGAGAGAGAGAGAGAGAGAGAGAGAGAGAGAGAGAGAGTGTGTGTGTGTGTGTGTGTGTGTGTGTGTGTGTGCATTTGAAATGTGCGTGGTCAGCGCCATCGTTTGCAACATATTGTTAGCTCGTCTTGTCATGACTGTCGTGATGTACTGGACAAATAGCGTGGCCACAGCAGCAGCAGTAGTGATAGTAGTAGTAGTAGTAGTAGTAGTAGTAGTAGTAGTAGTAATAGTAAGAGTTGTGGCGAAGCACCGCCAGCAATTAGTACTCATTGTAAGCGGACAATGATATTGATCATTGCGATAGGTATAGTGCTGCTAGTAATTACTGCCACTGTAGTCATTTTCAATTTCTTTTCGTGTCACGCTGTGCCGTGACTCACGGTGAAATTTGCTTTTTTTTTTAATGGATCCTTTTTCCCCCCCCTCCCCCCCCCTCCCGCTCTCTCCTTTGTCTCTCCCTCCTTTGTCTGCCTCCTTTTTTTATTAGGACAGCGCTAAGTTGGAAACATGTTTAGTCTGCCTCTTTGTCTTTTTTTTCACAAAATAGAAAGCAGGAATGGGGTATGGAATGAGTTATTCAGCAGTGGAAACAAGCATTTATATGTGAACGCTTTGCATTCAACAACAACAACAACAAAATTAATTAAAGTCGATTTCACAGGTAATTTTAACTATTTCTGTTCGTTTGAAGAGTTTCAAATTCGATTCTGAGAGGGCTTTACATGGTCTGCATGAAATGAGGTTTGAAGGGAGGTCAGTTAAATTAGATTGTGACTGCCTTCTAACAGGAGTATCACTGCCTTTTTTTTTTTTTTTTTTTTTTTTTTTTTTTTACTGGTTGTTCCGTGCGATTCTAAGGCAATGTTTTCTTTATTATTACAGCATTGAAAGTTTCAGAACAATTGATAGAAAAGGTCATTTCAAATGAAATCAAGAGTACTAAATAGCGACTACAATACTGACAAGTTATGACTAATATGAAACAAAATTCTAAATGAGGGTGAAGCGGGATGGGGGGGGGGGGGGGGGGGGGGGATGATTGACCTGTATTCTTACAAGCTTCAGCGTGATTCATGCTGAGTGAAATTTTAAGTGAGTTCAGGGGAACTGAAAAATGACTATGTTCTGGCTTTTAAAATGGGGTGTTGAGATTTCTGACAACTGTCAGCACGTTTGCCTATAAAACGAAATTTAGGTCAGGAGAATTCTGTGTTAACGCTCTGAATTTTAGTGTAGTCCGTGAGAAATACGCGCGCAAACGAATACGCCGACGAGACAGAAAAGGATGCGCATGCGCGCGCGTACAGTCACATACATAGACACATACACACACACACGAGCGCATAGGAGCGCGCACACCACACACACACACACACACACACACACACACACACACACACACACACACACACACACACACACACGTACACGAATACGCCAACGAGGCAGAAATGGATGCACGAACGCACGCCCCCCCTCCCCCTCTCCCCCCCCCCCCCCCCCCCCCCCCCCCCACGCACACACACACTCACAGAGAGAGAGAGAGAGAGAGGAGGGGGAGAGATAAAGAGAGAGGGAGGAGAGAGAGAGAGAGAGAGAGAGAGAGAGAGAGAGAAGGGGGGAGGAGAAAAGAGAGGCTGACTGACTAAAAGACTCAACGGGCCCAAGCAGACACCTACAGACGGGGGGGGGGGGGGGGGGGGGGGGTGAGACACACACAGAGAGGAATGACAGACATAGCAACAGAGAGAGAGAGAGAGAGACAGACAGACAGACAGACCGATCGACGGACGGACAGATTGACGGATGGATGAACGGACGAGAGAGAGAGAGAGAGAGAGAGAGAGAGAGAGAGAGAGAGAGAGAGACTGACTGACTGAAAGACTCAACCGGCCAGGCAGACACCTACAGACGGGGTGGGTGGGTGAGACAGACAGAGAGAGGGATGACAGACATAGCAACAGAGAGAGAGAGAGAGACAAACAGACAGACAGACAGACAGACAGAAAGAGAAAACAGACCGATCGACCGGCGGACAGATTGACGGATCGATGGACAGACGAGAGAGAGAGAGAGAGAGAGAGAGAGAGAGAGAGAGAGAGAGAGAGAGAGAGATTCTATGTCAGCCCCGTCACGGCAGTTTCCTCACCTATTCTCACGATCCGTCTTCAAACCCGACTTCCTGCCCTTTGAGACAAGTTTCAACAATCCATCCTCCCTTGGTGGACGTCCTCCCGAACCCTCAGCACCAAAGATCACCCCTTCCGCCCAACCCCACCCGCCTCAAACGGCGGTTCCACCGACCCGCCCTCTCTGGGCTCTTTGGCTCTCTCACCCCCCCCCCCCCCCCCCCCCCCCCCCCACCCCCCCCCCCCCCTCTCGTGACCAACACAGGGTGCCAGGTCTCCAAGTTCTGGAAATCTGTGACCCGACCTGAGCTGGTGATGGTCAACTGACCCGCACACGTGCTTCCAAGAGTTGCGTGCTTTTTTAAATTCTTAATGATTTTGGTAACACTAGCCTTGTCCACATAACGGAGCATTCACGAGTCATTAGGCGTATTGAAAACCATCCGCCCGAACCCTCAGCACCAGGATCAGCCCCAGCAGTTAACGGGGGCCCAATGGCGCAGTCAGATGGTGTTAAAGACGCCTAATAACACGCTAATGCTCTGTTAGGCAAACTAGAAAAGGGTTGATATTGTCATCAATTATAAAAAAGAGGGGGGGGGGGGGGGGGGGGGGGGGGCACTATATAGCTAACAAAGGCCAATGACGCAGTCAGATGGTATTAAACACGCCTAATGACTCGTGAATGCCTCATTACGTGGATTGAAATAGTTAATGTAAAATTTTCAAATTAGAAGGAACAAAATGCTCCACAGCTAACAAGGCCAATGGCGCAGTCAGATGGTATTAAACACGCCTAATGACTCGTGAATGCCCTGTTGCGTGGATTTTAAAAAAAAAAATGTGATCATCGAATGAAGGGAGAAAAGCTCCACAGCTAGCAGGGCCAATGGCGCAGTCAGAGGGTATTAAGCACGCCTAATGACTCGTGGATCCTCTGTTATGTGGAATAAAAAGAAAGTTGATATCATCATCGATTTAAAAAGGGGTGATGGGGGAGTAGGCGGGAAGGGGGGCACTATACAGCTAACAGGCCAATGGCGCAGTCAAATGGTGTTAAAAACGCCTGATGACTCGTGAATGCCTCATTACGTGGACTGAAACAGTAAATGTCAAATTATCAAGTTAAGAAGGGGAAATATTCACAGCTAACAAGGCAAATGGCGCAGTCAGATGGTATTAAATACGCCTAATGACTCGTGAATGCCTCATTACGTGGATTAAAACAGTTAATATGATTATCAAGTTCAGAAGGGAAAAAAACTCAACAGCTAACATGGCCAATAGCGTAGTCAGATGGTCTTAAATACGCCTAATGACTTGTGAATGCCCTGCTACGTGGACAAGGTTAACGTTACCATATCAGAACATTGAATATAAAAGAAAGAAAAAAAAAAAAAAGCATGTATCTGCTGGAAGCACGTGCGTGGGTCAGATGACCATCACCAGCTCAGCACGGGTCACGGACTTCTAGAACCTTGGACAGCCGGCACCCTGTGTTGGTCCCGAGAGGAGGGGGCAACCAAAGAGCCCAGAGAGGTCGGGTCGGCGGAACCGCCCGTACGATGGCAGGTGGGGTTGGGCGGGGGTGGGAGGGGTTGATCATTGGTGCTGAGGGTTCGGGTGTCGCACGTCAAGGGGGGTTGTTTTGTTGGAATCTGTCTCAAAGGGAGGATGAGGGTGTTGAAGATGGATCGGAGAATAACTGGGGAGAAAGTCTGGTGAGTCTGAAATAGAATCAGCGAGTGCATGTGCGTGGGTACACACACGCACACAGACGTACTTATACACACATGTGTACACTCTCTCTCCCTCTCGCACACACAGATACGCACGTTTACATATATATACACACTCGCACGCAACACACACACAGGAACATACAGACTCAAACGCATGGATACATGCACGCATGCGCACACACGTATTACATACATGCCCACGCGCACACTACTTTCCGCATACACCCCTATACAGAGTATATTAGTATAGTATAAAACAGGACAGACCGCACTTGCACTGCACGCGTCAGACATACTTCCCCACTCTTCCTACCTCCCCCTTCCATTCACACAACACCTCCACTAAACACGTACACACACATACATATATATCTGACTAATAAATTCCAAGGATGAGTAACCGAACACCACTCCAGCAACTTAGTATTGCAAAGACTGTAAGAAATGTTCAATTATAAAACACAAAACTCGGTCTTATGTCTTAGAGTGAAGAAATAGGAGGAAGCTAGGCATTCATATCTGCAGAGACAGTTAATTCTGCCTAACTAACAGTTTGTGCTTGAGAGGGTGAGTGGGGAATAACAAATGCTTCTCAAATGAGTCTTCAATACGCTTATTGTCTCCAAGAAAGAAACTCTCTCCAATGGAGAGGAAACTCACTAACATATAACTCCTGATCAGATACCGGTATTTCAAAAACTTGATTGTTTCTCCTCGGTGACCGCGGAAAGTACTTTTCTGCCTTTACGATTTTAAGAAGAATGCTATCCCAGAAAAAGGCTGGTGTGCAATACCATAGTATGTTTGTTGAGTTTTCAAAAAGCCAACCAAAGGTGTCACCTAAGAAGCAACAGAAAATCATGAAAGAGCAAAAGAAGCTACATTTTAGTCTAGTGAAAAGTAGAAAATATAAAAGATAACCTTTTAAGACACACGTACTGAGGGCCAGTTCTTGGAATGAATCCGCAAGGGACTAAATTATAACTGACTAATAAATTCCAGGGATAAGTAACCGAGCACCATTCCAGCAACTTACAGAGCAGCTTGGTGTTGCAAAGACTGCAAGAAATATTCAATTTTATATATATATATATATATATATATATATATATATATAATATATATATATATATATATATGCAATGACAAAGATGCAGGACCAGCATTCGCAACGGCGAATCAGGTGACACATTTTCTAATCTCCGCTAGCTTGCTACCCACCCCTCGCTCCACTTCATTTAGTCTCTCTATGTTATTGATAAATTCAGTGACAAAGCAATTCCCTCTTCAACCCCCCACCCCCCCTCTTCAAGCCCCCCCCCCCCCCCCCCCCACCCCCCCCCCCCCCCCCCCCCCCCCCCTCCCCCCTCCGTCCACCACGCTTCAGATGTTCTTTTAAGTTTGAACAACGTGAAACTCTTTATGCACGAGTAGCCAAATCATTGTTGTTAATTGTACATTTGTTTTCATCAGTAGCGCTTGTCCGCTGCTAGAGAAATGGTTTTGGCGATGAATGATTTCTCGCGTTCACCAAGGATGGAGGGGGCGAGGTTGGGGGTGGGGTCATGCGTTGGTGGGATGTTGGTTAATTTGATCCGAAAGTTTCTGCCAAGGTGTCAAAGTGTGCAGAATAGAGGTCGTATGGTCAAAAATTCATGATTGTTGTTTTTCATTTCCATCAGACTACGAAAGCCACGTCAGCGCTGTCTCACAACCATGTGTTCTACATCTAGTTGAACCATTTGGTTCGTACTTTCTCTTTAAAAAAAAAAAACAAAACAAAACAAAAAAAACCGTGAGTACCTCTTTTCCGCAGCACTTTCTGTTTGACTGTTGCATAGTCGATGGAGAATAAAAAAAATCAGGCTAGGATGGCGTCAGAGAGGGGTAATGGACAGATGCCAAAAGTTAGTGCGTGCGTGCGTGCGTGCATGGTTGTGTTCATCTTGTCTGAAGAGCATTTCATATGCCTGTCTGCATAAACGTTTTTCAGAAATTCGAATTAGTTTTAACCAGTACCCAATACATTTAATGTAGCTTATAATAAAGGTTTAGAACTAGAACCCTAGGATTTTATGCGAACAGAAGATGGTTTGATACAAATCTTTCCGGCATTTGTCCTCTATGTTCAAACGGAGTAGAAAACGAAGGCCATTTCCCTGTTTGACTGTTGGGAATATGAAGCTTTCCCTTTGGCATCAGTCGTTTTTCATCAGTATAACATGAAAAGACATAACTTAGAAAAATTTCATCAGCGGATGGTGATACTGTCATATCTTTCGCGAAGTTTATCGCTGAATATTTGAACGAAGGAAGAAACTTCTTTCCTATTGAAGCGCCTTCCACAACGCGAGCAAGAACCTGCGAACAATTCTAAGTGCTACCAGTTGTTATTTCAATATATATATATCTGACGATTTCGTGATGACTGTCGGATGTAGATTATCTTTTACCTTGATTTAGTACTGACGTATGTTTCGTCTGTAATGCATACGGTTTGGTTTATTTTGACTGCATATATCATGCTGTTGTGGGATATCCTTTTCGACCCCTTTCTTTCTCTCGTATGCATGTATGTGTGTGTTATATCTTTGTGTGCCCTTTGCAAGAACACTGTTTACTGCCCCCCTTGGCATGAAGGCCAGTTAGGCAGTTAAATTAAACTGTCAATTGCCTCTCTCTCTCTCTCTCTCTCTCTCTCTCTCTCTCTCTCTCTCTCTCTCTCTCTCTCTCTGTCTCTCTCTCTCTCTGTCTGTCTGTCCATCCCTCGCTCCATCCCTCCCTCGCTCGGTACTGATGCCCCTTCTCTGTCTGTCTGTCTGTCTTTCTCCCTCGGTCCCCCTCTCCCTCGGCCTCCCTCCCCCCCCCCTCTCTCTCTCTCTCTCTCTCTCTCTCTCTCTCTCCTCTCTCTCTCTCTCTCTCTGCCTCTGCGTGTGTGTGTCTCTGTGTACTTATACCCTTTTCCCTTATGCTTTAATGTTTAGTGGTATTGACTGTGACGGTGATAAACCCTTGCTTTTACAGGTTTTTTTTTTTATTGTGTTGTAAAACTAAGTTGTCGTATTTATCTTTAAAAGCTTACAATAGAAAGAACTGCAAAACGGGTCTAAAATGTGAAAATGAGTAGAATAAGCGAAGTTTTGTATCAGCAGTTTGTTTAATGTGGAGAATGTGAATGTGTAGGCAACGTCTAATCTGGTCAGAATATGCACACCCTTCACTGTGTGGTTAGTGTACTATTCCAACTTACGACTGATCTAAGGTACCATTAAAAGATCAAAATATGATATAATTTTTCAGACAATGTTTCCATCTAGACAAATAAAAATCTAAGAAAATGAGGGTAATAAATCATGCACAAAATATTGATCAGTTAGAGATACGTACATAGACTTGTACTTGGAATGCACATGCAGAAGAAAAACACTGAGATTTTTTTTTTTTTTTAACGTGGATAATCCGACATCATTGCTACAACATCAAGTATTACATGACTTTACAACATTCATTAAGTCGAAGTTTTTTGTATACTAACTTGACTGGAGATTACATTGGCAATTTCACACTGAAATTCGCTAGTGACAGCAAGGTAAAAGTAACAAAATGGACAGCAGTTGATGCTTAACCATGGAATCGGGATACAAACAACAACAATAAACCTCTGTTACCACAGTCACAAACCTTGTCCGATCAAAAATGATTTATGGACAAGAAGTTGTGTTTCTTATCCTGCACAGCTTGTTGAATTAAATGCAATGTACAACAGACAGTAGAGCTTTTAAATTAGCTCTTGACAATCCGGTACATACAAATATATGAATACATTCCATGCAGCTGGTGTACTATTTTTTTAGAATAAGGTAAGTTTTTCAACATCTAATTGTTTTTATTCAAAGTTGGGTTTTTTTTTTTAATCTTGAAAAAAGAAACAAACAAAATATTCTTAGACTCCGACAACGAGTACTTGAAAAGAACTAGACACACGCTGTCTCTCCCGAGACAATGAGAAATTATAGAAATGAATTATGTAAAAAACAAAAAAAAAAAAAGTCATTTTGTGCCTGTCATGCATCACTAAGAGAGCCGACAGGTCAAAATTGGTAATGATTATATTGTTCTGACGGCTGGCGAAAACATTCACAATTTATTATCTGAAAAAAGAGGAAAACGACAATATTTTATTTTCTGAGACTCAAGAACATATTAAAACCGTGCATCCAAATAATTTTTTGTTTAATGTTAACAGATGGCTCAATCCTAGAATCACGCACACGTTCTGCATTAAAAAATATTTATTTTAAAATAGAAAAGTAATTTTGTCTTGGTATCACTAATATCCACTTCTCTGTCTTAGGTCCGTGTAAAGTCATCGGGGCATCGCGCTGAAGAACTGTTCACCAGATTCCTCCGTTTCTGTCGGTTTTGTTCCGAAGCCTTGGTCTCTACAGATGTTTCCCTGTCCATACTGCGATGTTGTCAGTCCATGTGTTTCTGTCTTCTCCCTGGTCTCTACAGATGTTTCCCTGTCCATTCTGCGATGTTGTCAGTCCATGTGTTTCTGTCTTCTCCATGGTCTCTACAGATGTTTCCCTGTCCATCCCGCAATGTTGTCGATCTATTTGTTTCTGTCTTCCCCTTGGTCTCGCTTCTTCAACACTTTCCTGGATGATTATTTTAGCGGGGCCGCTGGATTCTCATGACAATGCCAGCTTTGTTTCTTTACTTTGCTGGTGTTAGCAAATCTTCGTATGGCCCGACGTGCTTTTTGATCTGGCGCACTTTGTTCAATGGTGATATAGTCAGGATATCTGATGTATAGTATCTTGCAATGACATGTTATTTCTATGATTTTTTTCTACTAGGTTCATGTCGCATATGCATATAGGAAAATGAAATACACCCGTGCATGCAGGAGCCAGATTTGTGTTAAAAACTAAGATGTCATTGTCTTTCCATACAAGGTTGAATCTGGACGAACTGATTTCTTTGCTGCTGTTGAGAGTATATTTTATTTAATTCTTTCATCGCTGAAAACAGAACCCAGATATCTGAACCATTTAACAGTTCTATGTTCTATCCATGGTTATAATCAGTACTGGAGGTGGTGTGTGGCTGGCCTCTTGCTTGGTTTTCTCGGCGTTAATATCCAAACTATGGCTCATAGATCTTTCACCCAGTGTTTCAATGAGCATAGTGACTTCTTGTTCAGTGCGCGCCAGGCCATCGAAGTTATCTGCAAAGTGAAGGTTCGAGGTAGTTCTTGCAGTGCTGATTGTGTTGACTGATCTTCAAGCGGATATTTCATGGTGCATTTCAGGACTACGTTGAAAAGTAGTGGAGAGTAAAGGGGCCCTTACTGATCCTAACTGATCTGTGGACCACTTTCCGGTCGCGGCCTTTGTAAGCACTGCACTGGTCACTTTGGCGTATACTGCTGGATGTTGTTGATTAACTTTGTCCCGACATCAGATTCTTCACAACGGCATAAAGCACCTTTAGACAGACTATCAAACACCTCTTTGAAGTCTGTGAAGACATGACAGAACTCGTGGTGTTCACCTTTATACAGACTATCAAACACCTCTTTGAAGTCTGTGAAGACATGACAGAACTCGTGGTGTTCACCTTTAGACAGACTATCAAACACCTCTTTGAAGTCTGTGAAGACATGACAGAACTCGTGGTGTTCACCTTTAGACAGACTATCAAACACCTCTTTGAAGTCTGTGAAGACATGACAGAACTCGGGGAGTTCACCTTTGGACAGACTATCAAACACCTCTTTGAAGTCTGTGAAGACAACAGAACTCGTGGTGTTTAGCTTTGGACAGACTATCAAACACCTCTTTGAAGTCTGTGAAGACATGACAGAACTCGTGGTGTTCACCTTTGGACAGACTATCAAACACCTCTTTGAAGTCTGTGAAGACAACAGAACTCGTGGTTTGTTTAGCTTTAGACAGACTATCAAACACCTCTTTGAAGTCTGTGAAGACATGATAGAACTCGTGGTGTTCACCTTTGGACAGACTATCAAACACCTCTTTGAAGTCTGTGAAGACAACAGAACTCGTGGTGTTTAGCTTTAGACAGACTATCAAACACCTCTTTGAAGTCTGTGAAGACATGACATAACTCGTGGTGTTCACCTTTAGACAGACTATCAAACACCTCTTTGAAGTCTGTGAAGACATGACAGAACTCGTGGTGTTCACCTTTGGACAGACTATCAAACACCTCTTTGAAGTCTGTGAAGACATGACAGAACTCGTGGTGTTCACCTTTAGACAGACTATCAAACACCTCTTTGAAGTCTGTGAAGACATGACAGAACTCGTGGTGTTCACCTTTGGACAGACTATCAAACACCTCTTTGAAGTCTGTGAAGACAACAGAACTCGTGGTGTTTAGCTTTAGACAGACTATCAAACACCTCTTTGAAGTCTGTGAAGACATGACAGAACTCGTGGTGTTCACTTTTGGACAGACTATCAAACACCTCTTTGAAGTCTGTGAAGACAACAGAACTCGTGGTGTTTTAGCTTTGGACAGACGATCAAACACCTCTTTGAAGTCTGTGAAGACATAACAGAACTCGTGGTGTTCACCTTTAGACAGACTATCAAACACCTCTTTGAAGTCTGTGAAGACATGACAGAACTCGTGGTGTTCACCTTTTGGACAGACTATCAAACACCTTTTTGAAGTCTGTGAAGACAACAGAACTCGTGGTGTTTAGCTTGGACAGACGATCAAACACCTCTTTGAAGTCTGTGAAGACATGACAGAACTC
>JADBJO010008086.1:45939-48439 GCA_016801955.1 Conus betulinus | reverse complement strand
ATAAAGGACGGGAATACAGCGAACAACATAGTAGCGGGTATAAAGGATGGGAATGCAGAGTACGACTGGTAGCAGTTCTAAAGGACGGGATTGCAGTGTACAATATGGCAGCAGGTATAAATGACGGGAATGCAGTGTACAACATAGCTACGGGTATAAAGGTCAGGAATGCAGCGTACGCAGCGTGCAGCGTACAACAACATGGTAGCAGGTACAAAAGGGACGATAATGCAGCATGGTAGTAGGTATAAAGGACAGGAATGCAGCGTACAACTTGCTAGCAGGTATAAAGGACAGGAATGCATCGTAGGACATGGCAGCGGGTATAAAAGACGGAAATGCAGTGTACAACATGGTAGCGTTTATAATGGACGGGAATGCGGCGTACAACATGGTAGTGGGTATGAAGGACGGGAATGCAGTATACAACATGGTCGTGGATATAAAGGACGAAAAAGCAGTGTACAGTATGATAGCAAATATAAAGGACGTAAATGCAGCCTACGACATGGTAGCGGGTATAAAGGACAAGAATGCAGCGTACAATATGGTAGTAGGTATACAGGACGGGAATGCAGAGTACAACATGGTAGCGGTTACAAAAGAAGAGAATGCAGAATACAACATGGTAGTGGATGTAAAGGACGGGAATACCGTGAACAACCTGGTAGCGCGTATAAAAGGACGGGATTGCAGTGTAGGACATGGTAGTGGGTAAAGGACAGGAATGCAGCATAGGACATGATAGCAGTATAAAGGACAGGAATGCAGCGTACAACATGGTAGCAGGTATAAAGGACAGAAATGCAGCGTACAACATGGTAGCGATATAAAGGATGGGAATGCAGCATACAACATTGTAGTGGGTATAAAAGGACGGCAAATCAATGTACAACATGGCAGTGGGTATAAAGGACGGAAATGCAGCGTTCAACATGGCAGCAGGTATAAAGGACGGGAATGTAGTGTACGACATGGTAGTGGGTATAAAGGACGGGAATACAGTGTACAATGTGGCAGCGGGTATAAAGGACAGGAATGCAGAGTACAACATGGTAGCGGGTATAAAGGACAGGAATGCAGAGTACAACATGGTAGCGGGGTATAAAGGACGGTAGTGTAGCGTAGGACATGGTAGTGGTATAAAGGACAGGAATGCAGAGTACAATATGGCAGTGGGTATAAAGGATGGGAATACAGCGTACAACATGGCAGTGGGTATAAAGGATGGGAATACAGAGTACAACATGGTAGTGGGTATAAAGGACGGGAATACAGCGTACACCATGGCAGCGGGTATAAAGGACACAGAAATGCAGTGTACACGATGGCAGCGGGTGTAAAGGACAGGAATGCAGTGTACTACATAGTAGCGGGTATAAAGGATGGGAGTGCATCATAGGACATGGCAGCGGGTATAAAGGACGGGAATGCAGAGTACTACATGGTAGCGGGTATAAAGGACAGGAGTGCAGTGTACAACATGGTAGTAGGTATAATGGACAGGAATGCAGAGGACAACATGGTAGCGGGTATAAAGGACAGGAAAGCATCGTAGGACATGGTTGCGGGTATAAAGGACGGAAATGCAGAGTACAACATGGCAGCAGGTACAGTATATACTTGACCTTTTCAGATGGTGTTTCTTCACTCCCCAATCCCACCCATTGGGGATGCTGCGATCTTTCAACATCAAGTGTTTCCTCTCTTTCTATAAAATATGTGCGTGTGAGTTCGTTTTTCTGCCATTGCGTTGTTGAGCCTTCATAATGATGATGAAGATGATGATAATGATGACAATGATGATGATGATGATGATGATGATGATGATGATGATGATGATGATGATGATGATCATCATCATCATCATCATCATCATCATCATCATCATCATCATCATCATCGTCGTCGTCGTCGACGTCGTCGTCATCAGCATCATCATCATCATCATCATCATCATCATCATCATCATCATCATCATCATCATTATCATCATCATCAGTAGCAGTAGTACTAGTAGTAGTAGCAGCAGTAGTAGTAGTAGTAGCAGCAGCAGCAGCAGTAGTAGTAGTAGTAGTAGTAGTAGTAGTAGTAGTAGTAGTGGTAGCTGCAGCACACAGGAGCAGTAGTGGAAGTAGTAGCAGCAGCAGCAGCAGTAGTAGTAGTAGTCATAGTGGTTGTTGTAGTAGTAGTCTTGGTAAAACCAAGGCCATGTTCCAGCCTTCACCATCCAGAGTTGGCAGTGCCCCCCCCCCCCCCCCCCCCCCCCACCACCACCACCTGTTGTCATCAGCAACACAGAGATCAAATCTGTGGGCACGTTCTGCTATGGGGGCACCACTATGAGCAGCAACAGATCACTGGATGCAGAAGTGATGTTGCGCATCTTAAAGGTCAGCTCTGCCTTTGGCAGACTTGCCCATGGGAAGACAATGGAATCAAATTGTGCGCAAAGGTCACCGTGAACAGATCTGTGGCTCTGAGTACTCTCCTCTGTTGA
>JADBJO010008086.1:0-28432 GCA_016801955.1 Conus betulinus | reverse complement strand
ATTTACTTTGTGTGTACTTCACTACAAACATCGTTTTCTAGCAAATAATGTTTTAAATGCTGGTGCCACTCTTCAGTGGAGCTGCTAGTGTGTATCTGATACGTCTTTACAGAATATTACGAACATATTTTTTTTCCAAAATTCCTTCTGGTCATGGACCGAGTTGATCAAATGGTTAAGAAAAGATTTGTTGTGCTCTGTTTCCTTTCTACACAATATATTTTTATATTCTTGTCGAGCCTGACAGTACTTTACACGGTCTATCATGGTTCTGCAAAACGTTCTTAAAAGTTTCGTCGTATTTGATTTTGTTACATTACATTGCCGATCAAACCAAGGTTCATCCCCTTCACTGAGTTTATTCTTAGTTTCTTTTTCATGCATTCTACTTTTGTTATAATAGAATTATTAAGCACATAAAACTATATTCATACAGAAACAAAAGCAATAGTCCCCCAAAGAGAAGAAAACATTACAGAAAATCACAATGCCACTCTTCTAATTTTCGGCCACGTGGCCTTTTTCAAGAGAAAAAAAAATACAACTACGTGATGTCCATCTTTGGCAACTCCATCATGTAGTTGTACTGAATATGAACAAATATAAAGTGACCACATGCAGCCCGAAAAGTCAGTGGTCTAGAGGGCGTAGTACTGGGAAAGTCACAATTCAACGGGGTTACAGCAGAAAACGCCAATCAAAAAGATAGCTCGTCCAGGCGTATCCAATCGAGAAAATCCGGAAAATCGAGCATTTTATTATGACATAAGTATCGACAATCATATTAGTCCAAAGTGCTATACGAAGTGGAATACAAAACTGACTGTTAAAAGTGACAGGAAGAACGGTTTCTTTATATATTTGAAATGTTTCTGACGTGAAAATGAAATGATTGTAGGAAGAAACAATACAGCGATGCTTTTAGACGAATTTTATACCGGACAGTAGTGTATCTAGAGTATATACGTGAACCATGTTCCTCAAGAACTTAAAAATAAATCAAACTTTTAAAAAATCAAATCTTATTTTCAAAAATACCTGATGAATGTCTCAGATTTGACTCCACTATACCCTAAAATGTAGGGATAAATAACTCTTAATTCAGATTTAGTTTAACAAATATGTGATGAATGTTTCGAATTTGACTCGGCTCGATGCTAAATGCATTCATCATCCTGTCCCATCAATACATCCTCTACAGAACCCACTCTTTTGGACGTTATGATAACTGTGGACAATGTGAGTAAGACCACTAACAATATGAACCGAAAGTTTGATGAGTTACGTTCGAAGTTTCAAGCAGAGATGGAACTGTGTGCTCATCTCCAAGATGTAGTTTACAGTGTAAAACACGACGTCATCGATGTCGGAACCGAAAATGAAATTTTAAGCGCGAAAACGAAAAACTTCCAGCGAAAGTAGATTTTCTGGACAAACAGGCAGATGATTTGGAGAGTCGCTCTGAGCGAAACAACCTAATCATTCACAGAGTGCCATGTGCCCAGAGCGAGTCATGGCAAGACTCTGAAGGTCTGACACAGAATTTGATTTCTGATACATTAGGCCTCACCGCTGATGTACAATGTGATCGTGTTAACCGTCTCAGCTCTAAACCAGATTCATCCCTAGTGGCTGGGTGCACCTTCTTCAAATATAAAGATAAGACTATGAAAGCTAGACAGAAGTTAAAGGATAGTCAAATCTT
This sequence comes from Conus betulinus, assembly GCA_016801955.1. NCBI lineage: Eukaryota > Metazoa > Mollusca > Gastropoda > Neogastropoda > Conidae > Conus > Conus betulinus. The sequence goes on along the minus strand of JADBJO010008086.1, from coordinate 26,727 downwards.
CATTGGAAAGGTGTTACTGTTCGAGCAAAAGAAATTAAGGGAAAACTTGTACCTCATCTTAAACATGCTCGGGGACACAAGAAAAAAGCTACTACGGTATTTGACCATTTAGTCATTGAAGGTGTGTGAAACTGGTCTGGACAGTCATGATAACCTTCTTCAGTTGAGACAGAGGTCCACCTGGCCCAGTATCTTTGACTTGCCCTGTCACACAGCAAAAGGAGCGAAATGTAAAGTATCACCGTGTGGTCGAGATATGCACGCTTCTAATTAACGTGCAGATGAGGGGAACGAGTGTGTGAATAGATGTGCAGCACAATCCACCAAAGCGGCACAATGCGTGCCACGTGTGCGTCATTTGTATCATTTACATGTTGATGTTAATAGCCATGTTTCTAAACCACATTGTGCTAACACGGTAAATGTAGATAATGTGTGTTTTTGTAAATACAAATGCACACATTGATGATAATGGCAATTTCGTTAATCTTACCCAGCTAAATGATAAAGTTGTTAAGTGATTCGACTGTTGATGTTGTGTATTGCAAATGTGATGTTGCGGGATGCAGGCAGCGATGTAGCAGTGGGAAGGGAGAGAGTGACAGCGTGGTAGGCATTGTGACCCATCCATCATAGACTCTACCGTTTGCTCCTACCTTACCCAAACAAGACACCAAAGGACATGCTCTAACGCCCGACAAGGTTCAAATACTAAACAGGCTGTCCTGTAGCATACACACCTAACTGTCAGTTTTGCTGAGCAATGGTCAAAATGAAAATTGTGCTCAGTTGATTTGCGTGAAAATACCCAGGCCCAATGCTGATCTGGCCGAGTTAATGTGTCAGCAGCAACAACACTGCTACTACTTTTGTAACATCTGTGTGATTTCTATAGCATTTCCATATTATCTCCATTTATTTCCTTTTTTCCAAATCAATTTCTAATTTGTTTGCAAATTATTTACGCAGTCATTTTCTTTGATCTGTTTTCAAAGACACACAAAACAGTGAAACAGACCAACACACACACACACACACACACACACACACACACACACACGATTCCTACGCCAATATGGTGGATTGCTTCAATGTACACGTTTAGCTCTCATTGAAAAATCCAGTAAATTCGTACGACTTTGAAAATGGTAAAAACAAGAGCAGCCACAAAGAAAGAAAAGAAAAAATGCTCAACAAATAGTAAGTTTGATTCTTGTGAATGTTCTAGGCTTGGATCTCAATCTCAATCTACGACTCCGACCGAGCAGGGATCTAGCCAAACGAACAGCCACAGCAGATCAGATCCTGCAACGGCGAGCGAAAACCCTGATAGAAATACTGGTCAGTTTGAATGTTCCCTAGAATTACTGACGTGCACAATTCAAATGCTCTGCGACAAAATTTCGGTCTTAGAAAAGAAAGTTGAGGAGCTGACGAAAGAAAACAAAGAAAGGAGCTACAAACAAGCTGAAACCGTAAGTGTTGGTACACAAACAAATAGTTCAACGACAACAACATCTTCTGATACAAGACAACGTAGCAACATACCGACATATGCAGACAAGCTGAAGTCTTCAGCTCAAAACAAATTTATTCCAGCGAAACTCCACCAGCAAAAGTCAGTGCCACAAAAGCCCCCAGAAGAAAAACCATCTGAAGCAAAGAAAAAGGAACAGTTGGCTGACGTCAAATCTATTGGCATCAAGTCCGATGACGCTAAAAAGGTACATTCCGACTCTCTTCCCAATGTTCTTTTTTTGCACGACTCTGTTATGTCAAGAGTCAACGCTAGGCGCCTGGGAAAGGCCTACGGACTTAAAGTTGTCTCCAAAAGAGCTTTCAAGATCTCAGACTGTGAAAAAGAACTTGAAAACATTGGTTCAGAAGTTCCGATTGATTGTGTGATACTGCATACTGGAATAAATGATTTGAAAAGTACTGACCCTGGAGTTACAGCAAAAAAGATGATTAGTGTTGTCAACAAAATCAAACAGCAATCTCCGAAAACAAAAGTCGTGGTAAGCAAAGCAACGCCAGTCAAAGATCAGATTCTGGAGGGGAGACGACAACTGTTTAACGCTTTACTGTTTTCCGAATTTCCTCGTCATCAGACATCTCTACTCTCTCATGAGAACCTTGATCCACTCAACAACCGGCTCATGAGGGATGCCATCCACCCGTCTGACAGAGGTACCAGCATCCTTGCCGGAAATCTGGGGCGGCATGTCCATCGTCTCTTTTGGCAGAGACAGCGCCGGAGACATCGCCAGAATCAGACACGCGGGAGAGGCGCCTGGAACCACGAGCCATTCCCCCCACCTCGTGCTGGTCGTGTCGGAGCTCCCGATCCGTGGCTTTTCCATCCTCGTGCAGGGGACACATGGGACTCTTACAGCTGGCAATTCGTCCCTTGGTGACTCGTCAACTTCACCTTGCCATTTGATTCTTTTAACTATGTCTTATGAAAACTTCCAATGATAATTTGTTAATATTTTCAATGGAACTGTCGGTCAATATCAACAAATCTCTTACACTTTGAAAATCATATATATCAGCATAATTATTCAGTGCTAGCATTACAATCACTAAATGTAGATGCTCATAAGCTACCGAAAATACGCAATTTTTATTATCCACCTTTGTATAACTATAGGAATGATAAAAAGATTCAAACTGCCGTTTATGTGAGAAGGGGATCTAAATTATTGTCCTCTGAACCCTCCTACTCCTACTAATGCTGAAGTTTTCGCAACTGGGGTTACCGTAAAACTGAACAAGCAGACAAATTTGAACATCATTTCTGTTTACTATCCCAGTGGCCCAAAGGCAGATAATACAGACTGGTTAAAAAACCTTCCTTTGTCAAACAACAAATGGGTAATACTGGGAGATTTCAATGCGCATGCTCCATTTTGGGAATATGGTTGCACCACTATAACTTGCAACCGTTTAGTTGAAAATATTGTTGACTCCAAATTGGTATTATTAAACGACGGTAGTATTACCAGACTGCCAGACATTTCCACTCATATAAACCTACTTCTATTGATTTATCTTTAATTTCTCCGGAGTTGGCAGTAAACTCGGTATGGTCAACAGAGGATGATACTTTGGGCAGCGATCATTTCCCAATCATCATACAGTTAAAGGAGCATATTGAAAATGAAGAAGATGGAAATGAAGATAGTATCCCAAAGTTTTCATATAAAAATGCAAATTGGTCTCTGTATGAATCGATCTTGTCAATACACATTTCCGTAGCATTGAAAATGAAGGTATAGATGCATATTATACAGAGTTTTGTCGACATGTCTTACAGGCTGCCGGAAAATCTATTCCTATTTGTAAAGATGCCCAACAGTGGAAATATGTTGGTAATTCATGGTGGAATTTAGATTGTGCGATAGCTGTAGCTCTTAAAAAAAGAAGCTTATAAAGCTTGGCTGAAAGTGAGAACAGATGAAAATTTCCTAGCTATGAAACATGCCAAAAATAACAGTAACAGGGTCGTTGCCCGAGCGAAAAGAATACATTTCTCAGAATTTTGTAGATCCAAAATATCGGAATCAAAAGATATCCATAAGGTTGGAAAATGGTTAAAAAATTGAAAAATGGTTATTGTTTGCAACAGTACCCTATTAAGTTAGATAATAATGTTCTTCTTCCATCCTCACAGGAGAAAGCTGAGGCATTCGTCAAAATATTTTCAGAAATAACTTGCTGTCTAGTCTCAGTCCATCTATCAGGTGTTTTTAGAGAGGAGGAAGAAAAACGAACTATCTACCAGGATCCACCACCAAATCATTCCCATTATTTAAACGCTCCTATTACATATGATGAATTTTATGAGACGTTAGAATCTTTTTCTTCAAATTCAAGCGCTGTTGGCCTAGATGGTATATCCTATCAACTGTTATACCACTTGCCTTCATATTGGAAACGATTACTGCATTCATTTTACCAAAAATGTGGTTTAATGGAACTCTCCCTAGTATCTGGAAGAGATCTGTTGTAGTAGTCCCAGTTCCAAAACAAGGTAAGCCCAGGTCAAACATTGGTAGCTACAGGCCAATAGCACTAACCTCTCATGTTGGAAAGTTGTTAGAAAAGATTATCCAAAGACGTCTTTTTTATTTTTTTGTGAAAAAGAAAGTAATCCCAGTGAATCAAGCGGGATTTCGTAAAGGTCGATGTACAATAGATCATTTGGTGAAACTTACAAGTCAAATTAAAAAGCAGTTTGCTAGACGGAAAAGCACACTTGCTACCTTTTTTGATATCAGAAAAGCGTATGATAGTATCTGGCACGCTAGACTACTTTATAAATTGAAAGAAATAGGAATTAATGGAACGATGTTTGTTTCAATACTTTAAAAGTTTTTTTTTTTTATCGCAGAGATCCATATGTACAAGAATAGGGAAGGTTTACTCGTCTTTTCAGAGCATTGATATCGGAATTCCACAGGGTTCTATTATAGCCCCCATGTTGTTTAACATTCTTATTTATGATCTTCCAAAGATATTATCAAAAAGTGTGAGTTTAGTACAATATGCTGATGACATTGCTATGTGGATAAATACAAATATTCGAAAGCATACTGGCAAGAGAGTTACGAATCACATACAGAATATATCAGTTAGAAAAATAGATAAATTAAACAACTTTATGGAAAATAATGGGCTTATTCTCTCAGGTGAAAAAAAACACAATTAATGTTTTTCAATAATGGAGACAATCCACTGTATTTGCCAAGCTTCAAATTGAATGGATCTGAATTGCAGTACTCACAAAACATAAAATTTCTGGGTGTGAATTTAACCCTAAACTTAACTGGCGTTTTTACATTGAAAGCTTGATAACTAAAACAAGGAAACGTTTAAACTTATTGAAAATTATTTGTACTCAGCCGTGGGCTCAAGATACAAAAACCCTCCTGCACCTAGCTGTTTCTCTAATAAGATCAAAACTAGTGTACGGACACAAGAAGTTTATTTTTCAGCTCCTCAAAGTCTACTGAAAAAATTGCAAAGTATAGACAGCAAAGCTATCAAATTAGCGCTTGGTGTCCCAGTGCACACAAACACATTGAAGGTGTACAAAGAAATTGATATGCTATCACTGTCAGATCAACGTAGATTAGCTGTGGCCAAATATATTGCAAGAAGTCTTTCAGTACCTAATTCAGTCGAAAACGAAGTGTTGATGGATTCAAATGTTGAATATCCGAAAAGAGCTCAACAGCTAGATTATCTTTGTCCCATTCGAAATTACACGAAAGATTCTTTTGAAAAAATGCAATATTGATGTCACTTCACTCTCACCTGCTCCTGTGTTCCCCCGGTGCCTCCATGGGAACATAGACAAGCTATCTTTGATGTAGATTACACTGATGTCCGGAAAAATGATAACATTAACATTTTAACTTCTAAAAGTGAGAAAATTTAGAAAACAAATATTCAAATCATTTAAAAATTTTTACGGATGGTTCCGTTTGCCAGTTAAGTGCAGGTTCGGGTTTTGTTATTCCGGCTTTAAAAGTTCAAAAAGCATACAGCCTTGGAAAAGGATTCTCTATTTTTTTACGGCAGAATTGTATGCTATTCTTATGGCATTACTCTTTATTTGTGATAGTAATCATTCTTTCTGTAACATTTTATTCTGTGTGTTGATTCTAAGGCAGTGTTAGAAAGTTTGAAAGTTTGGGATGTTAAAACACGGAAAGATGTAATCTTTGAAATAAAGCATCTAATTAATTACATTATTTCCACAGGAATTATGTAGTCTTCTGCTGGGTCCCTTCACACTGTGGTATTTATTGGAATGAAATAGCAGATAAACTAGCCAGACGCGGGGTAATGGACAATGCTGCAAAAAGTAATTTGAAGTTAGATATATCTGAAATACATTCGTTATTGGATAGCTGTTTCCGAATTGAAAAGTCTCAAGATAAATGTGTAATGGAAACATGTCCTAGACATATTTCTAGTTTAATATACAAGATACGTTTGAACTCTTGGAAGACCAAATATTCCCAAAATATAGCGTGTGCATGTTCTAAGCCATTATCTGGTGAACATATACTTTTCCATTGCCCCATTTTAAATGCTCTTTATTCAAAAGCAAACATTGAAATTTCGAAATTCAAAACCGGCTCACGCTATTTTTTTCAGTTCAGAAATTGTTGAGGTTGCAAAAATTATCTCTCAATCTCAAATTAGCATTTTTTATAATGATGATAGTGTAGTTTATATTTAAATGTGTACTGTTCTTGACTTTTATTTCTTACCTTTTCCTCCCCCCTGCCCTCCGTCTAATATCACCAGAACTAGGTTTCCGATCCAAAAGGTCGTCTAGTTAAGAGCAGACTGAACCGGTAAGCTGACTGCTCTGTTTTTCCTTGCCGTTGATGGCTCTCTTCCATCATACCTGCTGACCACTGTCAGTGGATAAAGCCATTGCACACTCTCCAATAGTGGCTAAAGCCATTCCACACTCTCCAATAGTGGATAAAGCCATTCCACACTCTCCAATAGTGGATAAAGCCATTCCACACTCTCCAGTAGTGGATAAAGCCATTCCACACTCTCCAATAGTGGATAAAGCCATTCCACACTCTCCAATAGTGGATAAAGCCATTCCACACTCTCCAATAATGGATAAAACCATTCCACACTCTCCAATAATGGATACAGTCATTCCACACTCTCCAATAGTGGATAAAGCCATTCCACACTCTCCAATAGTGGATAAAGCCATTCCACACTCTCCAAAACGCTAAAGCCATTCCACACTCTCCAATAATGGATAAAGCCATTCCACACTCTCCAATAATGGATAAAGCCATTCCACACTCTCCAATAGTGGATAAAGCCATTCCACACTCTCCAATAATGGATAAAACCTTCCACACTCTCCAATAATGGATAAAGCCATTCCACACTCTCCAAAACGATAAAGCCATTCCACACTCTCCCAAATGGATAAAGCCATTCCACACTCTCCAATAATGGATAAAACCATTCCACATTCTCCAATAATGGATACAGCCATTTCACACTCTCCAATAATGGATAAAGCCATTCCACACTCTCCAATAATGGATAAAGCCATTCCACACTCTCCAAAACGCTAAAGCCATTCCACACTCTCCAATAATGGATAAAGCCATTCCACACTCTCCAATAATGGATAAAGCCATTCCACACTCTCCACCAGTGGATAAAGCCATTCCACACTCTCAATAGTGGATAAAGCCATTCCACACTCTCCAATAGTGGATACAGCCATTCCACACTCTCCAATAATGGATAAAACCATTCCACACTCTCCACTAGTGGCTATAACCATTCCACACTCTCCAAAACGATAAAGTCATTCCACACTCACCAATAGTGGATAAAGCCATTCCACACTCTCCAAAACGATAAAGCCATTCCACACTCTCCAAAACGATAAAGCCATTCCACACTCTCCAAAACGATAAAGCCATTCCACACTCTCCAATAGTGGATAAAGCCATTCCACACTCTCCAAAACGATAAAGCCATTCCACACTCTCCACTAGTGGCTAAAGCCATTCCACACTCTCCACTAGTGGCTAAAGTCATTCCACACTCTCCAATAATGGATAAAGCCATTCCACACTCTCCAATAATGGATAAAGCCATTCCACACTCTCCAGGACACTGTTTAAAAAATGCCTTCAGAATCTTAAACGACAGCTTAACTCACTTGGCACGTGTTCCTTCAGCTTTGCCACCCAACATTTTTTTTTAGAGTTTTACAGCCTCTTACTATGGAAACTCTCTCTCTCTCTCTCTCTCTCTCTCTCTCTCTCTCTCTCTCTCTCTCTCTCTCTCTCTCTGTGTGTGTGTGTGTGTGTGTGTGTGTGTGTGTGTGTGTGTGTGTGTGTGTGTGTGTTTCCCCAACTTATAAAATGGGTTTACCAACTGGTCACATACTTAAAATGGTGTGTGTGTGTGTGTGTGTGTGTGTGTGTGTGTGTGTGTGTGTGTGTGTGTGCTTTTTTTGTCATATATCTGATTTGTTTTCGCACATAGCCTGGCATATTTTGTACAGTTGAAAACTTAAGAAAAGAAAAATATGTTAATGTTGACTGTTTTAAAAATAGTCGTTTACAGCAAGAAAACTGAATGTTTAACCAGCAGATTTCCAGACATTCCCATATTCAAAATGTTGGGGGAAAATACCTTGTCTGAACATTTAGTCTTTCTGTAGTTTATAACGTTTTTCAAAATGCATTTAAAAAGTCGAAAAATCCAGTTTGGTGGTTTTGAACGTATGTGTATATAGGGGAAGGAGGTAGTGAGGTGTGGGGGGGGGGGGAGGAGAAAGGTGGGATTGTGTACGTGTGTGACTGTCGGCGTACTTGGGAATGTGTGCGGCAAAGTATTTGTGTTTGTCCTTTTTAATGTACATGATTTGCTTTTGTGTGAGTATGTCTATGTGCATGGGCGTCCATGTGTGTGTGTGTGTGTGTGTGTGTGTGTGTGTGTGTGTGTGTGTGTGTGTGTGTGTGTGTGTGTGTGTGTGTGTGTGTGTGTGTGTAAGAGGCAGAGACACAGAGACAGAGACACAGAGAGAGATGTTTATTTTATTGTTCCTGCTTTTTTCTATAATGTAAAGCAAAACAAGATTCTTTATTGTAATGCAAAACAAGATTTTTTATTGTAATGCAAAACAAGATTCTTTATTGTAAAGCAAAACAAGATTCTTTATTGTAAAGCAAAGCAAGATTCTTTATTGTAATGCAAAACAAGATTTTTTATTGTAATGCAAAACAAGATTCTTTATTGTAATGCAAAACAAGATGTCCATGTGGACATAAACCAAAACAGTATGGTGAAATTAAGTGAACAAAATGGGGGACATCTGTTTTTTATGATTGAACGTGGCATTTCACAGTGCAAGTCTTCCATACTTATTACATTCCAGACTTCCTTCATCTGTACCAATCGTTCTTTACAATATCAAATTATCTCATCGATGTAAGGTAGCTAAGGCCTGTTTCACATGAGCTGTAATGAGTTTCTGAAGATTGGTTTCTTTGATTCTGTGGCGTTTCTGTCGAAGGGTGAGGTAGGTATACAGGAACGGGGGTTTAACGCCGAGTTCAAGGGAAGAACAATAATCCCCAGTGCTACATTGATCTCCACTGGTATAGCGACATCCAGCTTGGCCAGGAGTCCACAGACACCAATGGGGAACCAGCACAGAAAGTCTGACATGGCAATGACCAAGAGACGACGAGCAATGGTTACCTCGTTGGATTTGGATCTGGTTCTGTCTTTACCACCAGTAGTGGCTTTACTCATCAACCCATCGTCTGAAATTGTGTTCGATCTGAACGACAAGTAGATAAGTGCCTGTCCAAATGCAATCAAGAGGAACATGATTAGGTTAACTATAATCATGACACTGAAAGAGTAAAGACAACCGGGAAAGTCAGCTCTGGTGACGGGCAGAGGGATGCAGATTCCTGTCTGGCTGTAGAAGGCCCAGTGGGACGTCACAGGGAGTAAAGGTACCGAGGCCAGGATCACCCCTAGTCCCCAGCTGATAGCGCAGGCTACTTGTGCTGACGTGATTCCGAAACGAAAATGGCTGAAAGGAAAACGGATGACTAGAAAACGATCCACAGTGATGAGAAAGATGAGGAATGACGATACCTCACAGGAAACAAAGGAAAGAAACCCTGCAGAGCTGCACACTGCGCTGTGTTTCCACGCCTTCTCCATCCATAGATATCGGCCTGCATATATATGGTCAGCTACTGCAATTACCAACAGGTAGACCCCCATCAGTAAATCTGACACAGACAGGTGAATAACAAACACCACGTACCCAGTTTTGCTTTTCTTCCCAGTAAACGTCTGCATGTGATACAAAACACTCGCAAGATTTCAGGTACAGCAGACCCAGCAAAGACCATAATGATTATTTTGTAAATGTTTGTTGTTAACAGATGACCGCATGAGGACATTTCATCCACAGGCGCTACACATTTTCCTCTGAAGGTAACTGGCAACACAACTGAACAGCACAACCTGTAGTTGTCACTAAAGACTTCCTGCAAATCTTCCATTCCTTTCAAAAAGTCAGGACTGAAGTCAGAGGTGGGACAACCACGCAGATTGAGAACTTTCAGTGACCCGAACAATTGTTTTCCTGTCAGTGAGTCAAGTCCACTGTGGGACAAATCTAAAATTTGAATTTGAGGCATGATTTCCGACCACATGTGTAGGTTTAAACTCTGATTCAGAACTCGGGAGAGATTCAGTAACACTATTGATGTTAATCTGTATATTCGGTTGAAACTAGAAATGCTAGAGGACAGAGGGTTGCCAGCAAGAACTAGTTCCTTGAGATGTTTAAGCTGTAAGATATATCTGAATCTAACATCATGCAGCTGGTTATCACTAAGATCAAGCGTGTGAAGATTAGGTAACATCAGGTAAGCTAAATCTGTCAACCCACATGCACCAACACCGAGGTAGATCAGCATGGTTTTATCCAGGATTTTATCTAGGGTCAACATAGTCCCTCTGGCTTCAAGATATCGGAGATGTAGGGAGGGTTCAGTCTGATAGAAGTGATTGCCATAACACACACACTTGTCAGGACAAGATTCCATTTCTTTGCACATGAGTTCGTCATCGGAGTGTGGACAGTTGGGCAAACCATCACAGAGATGGTTCACGTGCATACAAATTGTTTTTGTCCAGAAACAGACACCGGTAAAACCCCCTGACATGTATACGCATCACAACCAGCTTCGTCCTCATGACCTGGACAGTCTGCTATGCCATTGCACCGAGTGTAGACAGGTAAACAGTAGCCCTTGACAGGACACATGAAATGTGTTTGTGGACACTGAGTGGTGTTGCTAGGGAGAGGAGTCATGGAGAAACTTCCTGGCCTGTCAAAATGGACCACAGCTGGGGGCATTGTTTGAGTAAACTTCGATCCAATCCCTTTACCCTCACAGTTTTTTCTCGTCTACGTATGTGGTGCAATCTCTTACTCCATCACAAACTTTGTTTGAATGTATGCACTAGAAGAAACAAATATGCACAACCATTTTTCGTATTCTCAAAGATTTCTTCACTTACATCAAATACACGACACAAAAACAACCGCAACAACAATTACAACTACTCTACTATAACTACTACTACTGCTGCTGCTGCTACTGCTGCTGCTGCTGCTGCTGCTAGTTCTATCATTTGTGCTGCTGCTGCTGCTGCTGCTGCTGCTGCTGCTGCTCATAACAGAAAGTGGTAAGATGAAAATAGAATGACCACGATGCCCACGGTGATAACAGTGATACAATATCATTTTTTTTAACTAATGACGACATTTACATTTTCTAACATACAATACCAGATTGAAAAGGTAATTCCTCCATGTTGGCAGCGTAGTTAGTCATACAGTTCGAGAAATGAGCAAAGGTCTCTCTCTCTCTCTCTCTCTCTCTCTCTCTCTCTCTCTCTCTCTCTCTCTCTCTCTCTCTCTCTCTTTACTACACCGTCCCAGTAATCATTCGCTCATAAGATTTTTTTTTAATGTTTCAAAGATGTGTCAGTGTCACGGATGGTGTGGCGGTGCGTGTGTTAATGTCTGACTGTCACTTTCAAACGTTTGGATGCGTGTATCGATTATTCCCTACAAACACCCACACCACACGAACATGGACCGCCATGCAACAGACAAACTAAGTTTCTTTTCTTTCACATGCTGCCTGAACCATCAGGACATTACAAACGCACCAATACAAACCAGCAGGCACAAAATCAATACACGCCACCAAACTTTTGAAAGTGAGAGTCAGATATTAATACACACGCACCGCCACATCATCCGTAAAATCTGATGACCCCGTAACTGAAATTTTCTTTTGGCATTAAACTCAAAATTGTCTCCGTGGTAGGGTTTGTTTTTATACCGCAGTAGTTTGCCCCAGTTATTAAAAATAGACCACGTTTACAGACCTTGCCTTTGAGAGATTGAGCTGCTGTGATGCATTGTGTTGTTGTATGGCTGTGTTTGATTTCTTTCGTGTCTCCAGCATAAAGGGGTATCTCCTTCTGTATATCTAGTTGCAAAGTGAAACGACTGCAGGCGGAAATCTAAACAAATCTTAAATACATGTCAGCAAACCGCCCAGAGAAACGTGGACAAACGAGTCACAAGACAAACCACAACGCGTTTCGACCTCTTAGGTCTTCTTCAGGTGCAAACAACATGAAACAAATAACGAAAATGCACTTAGCTTTGATCGCTTCTGTGTTCAGCGCAAGAAAGAGGGCGTTGTGTGTGTGTGTGTGTGTGTGTGTGTGTGTGTGTGTGTGTGTGCGTGTGTGCGTGTGTGTGTGGGTGTGTGGTGGGTGTGTATGTGTGTGTGTCCAAATGAGCATCATTATTTGCATAATTGTAAACTACACACACACATGTGTTGTCCTCACTTTGTCTTGTGGTGACAAAACAATTTCTTTAAAAAAAATTCTGCACTGTCTTTGTGATATCTGGAATCAGGAAGAGAGGTGATGACCTGTTTTATTTCATTGGTCGAAATCAAATTAAGGGAAAAAGTCATGAAAAGTATTTGTATGATATTAATCTTTAAAAACACCGATTTACACACCTGTGTGTGTGTGTGTGTGTGTGTGTGTGTGTGTGTGTGTGTGTGTGTGTGTGTGTGTGGTGGTCAGTACATATCTTTTTGACCAGTTAAGTTTAAGTTTTGCATGTACATGTCCTAGCTGGTAAAGCAAAGACATTCATTTCATTTGGCTGCAAAGTACAAATACACATAATAAGCAAGCACTTACCTTGATCCTAACTCGTGTGTTGACATTATAGTCACAAAATTCAAATACACGCCATCTTAAGACTGAAACGTATACACCTGTGTCCTTTAGTAGAAATGCACACACTTCACTGTATGGTTGTAAATGTACACTCCACAGTGCCTTAGAAAGATATGTTTGCAAAGTATACAGATGCACACTTCTTTGCGTAATTGTAAAGTATATACACACATGCGTCCTCTTTTTGTATTGTAGTGACAAAATAATTTTAAAAATACTGCACTATCTTTGTAATATTTGGAATCAGGAACAGTGGTGATGAAAAATCTCTTTTATTTCAATTGGTCGAAATCAGTTAAATAAAAAAGTCGTGAAAAGTATTGTGTATGATCTTAATCTAAAAAAAAACCCACTGATTTACACACCTGTGTGTGTGTGCGTGCGTGCGCGCGTGCGTGCGTGCGTGTATGCGTGTGTGTGTGTGTGTGTGTGTGTGTGTGTGTGTGTGTGTGTGTGTGTGTGTGTGTGTGTGTGTGTGTGTGTGTGTGTGTGTGTGTGTGTGCGCGCGCGAGCATGCGTATGTATGCGTATGTATGTATACGTGTGTGTGTGTGCACATGAGTTCATGTCAACAGACACACACACACACACACACACACACACACACACACACACACACACACACACACACACACACACACACACACACACACACACACACAGCTTTGCCATTGGAAACATAAGTGAACGTTGTTAGTGCAGGACAAATATGAAAACAGATACGACCTGCTACCTTCAATTGCCAAACGAAGACATGAAGTCAGACAAGAACAATGTATTTCATCGATTTTTGCATTAGCTGGAAACATGTGCAGAGTCTGCCAATGTACTGTTACGCTCGTAAACAGCTCAGTGAGAATCATTGTCTTCGTTTCCGACATGGTGAGGGATCACAATTTCTCTTGCAGTGCAATGTCGACCGAGACGTAGTATGCGGGAATGTATGAATAGGCAAGAGAGTTCAACGACCTCCTCTTCCAGCAGAAGCTTTAACAGTCGCTCTGAGTTACACGACATTCACAATAGCTGTGACAGCAAATGTCTTCCTGGCACCGACCTCGCTGGCACCGTCAGGAGTGTCCTAACAGACACAGTTCACACACTTGGCAGCAGCGAGCCCAAGTCACAGTCTATAGCACCAAGCAGGGCACTCTCACGGCAAGCAGAGCTGCTACAGGAACACAATCCCAAACGGTGTCCCACATGGCACACCCACACAGAAAAAAAAAAAAACCCAAACCACTCCGGGTAAGGTATACAACTACATCGGATTACCGACCTCTCGGTCGGCCTCTCCACGCCAGCATGACGTGGAGACCCTTTAACAATATAAATAACACTACTGACCTGGTGGTCAACCTCTCTACTACGCCAGCATGACGGAGAATCCTGAGACCCTTTAACAATATAAATAACACTACTGACCTGGTGGTCAACCTCTCTACGCCAGCATGACGGAGAATCCTGAGACCCTTTAACAATATAAATAACACTACTGACCTGGTGGTCAACCTCTCTACGCCAGCATGACGGAGAATCCTGAGACCCTTTAACAATATAAATAACACAACTGACCTGATGGTCAACCTCTCTACGCCAGCAAGATGGAGACGGCAGCTAGGGCACCCCACGCGTGATGGCAACCAGTTCCTGCCAAGCCGGGCTCAGGGGCCTCAATGACACCTATGAAACTGATTATCACCAAAACCAAGCTAGGAGTCTCTCATCGGCAGTGTGGTGATGTTTCTAGGTCAGCAAATCTACAGAGACTAAAGGAAATCCTCGCTCACCTGACTGACAACAAAACGCGGGTGAATAGCTGCCAGTCAATCTTCCATCGCCCGCACACCGGTCCCAGATGGACAGGTTAAACTTGCGCCTTCTCAAAACTGTCCCCAGACACAATTTGACACAATTTGGGACTGGACACAAATGGTCCGTCACACTACTCCCCCTCCTCAAAATTCTTTTTTTTTTTTTTTTTTTTTTTGCAGTTACTATACATCCGAAACAACTATATTCTCAAAAAAAAAAAGGTTCAGACAGCCATGTATACACTCACTCATTGAAGAGAAAAGAGCCCTAAGAGCGCGTTACAAGCAGCACAAGTAAGACAGAAACTGAAATAATCAGGAGAGATAACCAAAGATAACGAAACCAAAGCCCAGGAAGCAAGAAAGAACTGGGGCCCTCGTATCTCCAGAAACTATACAGAAGGAATCTTAAATAAATGTCAGCGAACCGCCCAGAGAAACGTGGACAAACGAGTCACAAGACAAACTACAACGCGTTTCGACCTCTTAGGTCTTCTTCAGGTGCAACAAACATGAAACGAAAATGCACTTAGCTTTGATCGCTTCTGTGATCAGCGCAAGAAAGAGGGCGTATATATATATATATATATATATATATATATATATATATACTGTTAAAAAGCCTAATAAAAATTCAAAGGTGCTCAACCCCTTGGGGAGCAACATCTGTTTAAAATAAGGTATAAAAAAAGGAGTTTTAAAACTACAATATTGTTTCGAGCGCTTGCTAAACAACAATCCAAGAACCATCGAAAACAAGAAAAAAAGAACTATGCAAAATTTTCCGAAACCAAAACTTAAAAATCACCATCGAAGCAAACAAAAGGTGGTGAACTACTTAGACATAACACTTGACCTCAACAACCACATATATAAACCATACAAGAAACCTAATGACACACCCATTTATGTAAATATCAAAAGCAACCACCCACCATCTATACTAAAAACCATACCCAATGGCATAAACAAGAGATTATCTAATCTGTCACATAATGAAAGAGTATTCAACAACGCAGCAACAGAATACCAAGAGGCATTGCAAAAAAGTGGTTACAGCTACAAACTACAATACAACCCAGATAACAACATGAAAAAAAAAAAAAAAAAAAAACAGGAAAAGGAAAATCACATGGTACAACCCCCCATATGATGGACGAGTAAAAACAAACGTAGAGAAAGAATTCTTCAAAATTTTGACAGCATCCTTCCCAAAAGAACACAAATTGTCCAAAATATTCAACAAGAACGCCATCAAACTATCATATTCATGCATGCCTAACCTTAAAAACATAATTGCCTCATCCAACAAAATGAAAAGCAACACAGCAAAGAAGGGTGAAGAAAGGAAATCCTGCAATTGTACTAAAAAAAGAACAGTGTCCCTTAAGCAACAAATGCCTCTATAACAACATTGTATACCAAGCTACTGTGACATCAGAAAATGAAAAAGAAACATACATAGGGATCACTGAAAATCACTTCAAAACCAGGTACGCAAACCATAAACAGTCATTCAACAAAGAAAAATACAAAAACCAAACAGAACTGAGCAAATATATTTGGAGACTTAAAGACAAAAAAAATAAACTGTAACATATCTTGGAAAATCATAAAAAGGGCATCACCATACAACAACATTTCTAGAAGATGCAACCTATGTTTAACAGAAAAATGGTTAATATTATGCAAACCACACTTAGCAACTCTAAATACTAAAGTAGAAATAGTAAACAACTGCAGGCACAAATGGAAATCGTTGTCAGCAAACTCAGCCTGAACTGTAAACAACCTGAAAACCGTACAACACGTGCAGCCAATCCGCACGTGTAAACAGTGTGACACTGGGCCATATAAACACCGGCAGTAGACAACCCAAAACCACCCTGAGGAGAGCCAGCGCTCGAAACAGACCTGTCGATTTTAAAACTTCCTTTTACCATTCTCTCTCTCTCTCTCTCTCTCTCTCTCTCTCTCTCTCTCTCTGTGTATATATATATATATATATATATATATATTGAATTATAAACAAAGCTTGCTCTTATGTCTCAGATTATAAAAATAGGGGGTGATAAGCCTTCATATCTGCAGTGGTAGATGATTCTGCCTATTTAACAGTATGTGCTTGAGTGGGTGAATGGGGAATAAATGAATGCTTCTCAAAATGAACCTTCAGCAAGCTTATAGTCTCCAAAGCGGGAGACGATCTCCAATGGGGAGAAAGCTCACTAACATATAACTCCTGGTCAGATACCGGTATTTCGAAACCTGATTGTTTCATCCTCAGTGACCACGGAAAGTGGTAATTTGACTCCTCTGCCTTTCGGTTTTAAGAAGAATGCTATACCAGAAAAAGGCGGTGTGCAATACCATAGTATGTCTGTTGAGTTTTCAAAAAAAAAACTAAAGGTGCCACCTAAGAAGCAAAAGAAAATCATGAAAGATCAAAACAAGCTACATTTTCTTGTGAAAAGTAGAAAATATCAAAAGATAACCTCTTAAGACACAAGTGCTGAGGGCCAGTTCTTGGAAGGAGTCAGTCAAATTACCACTTTCCGTGGTCACTGAGGATGAAACAATCAGGTTTCGAAATACCGGTATCTGACCAGGAGTTATATGTTAGTGAGCTTTCTCCCCATTGGAGATCGTCTCCCGCTTTGGAGACTATAAGCTTGCTGAAGGTTCATTTTGAGAAGCATTCATTTATTCCCCATTCACCCACTCAAGCACATACTGTTAAATAGGCAGAATCATCTACCACTGCAGATATGAAGGCTTATCACCCCCTATTTTTATAATCTGAGACATAAGAGCAAGCTTTGTTTATAATTCAATATTTCTTGCAGTCATTGCAACACCTAGCTGCTCTGTAAGTTGCTGGAATGGTGCTCGGTACTTATCCTTGGAATTTATTGTTTCATTGTAATTTAGTCCCTTGCGGATTCCTTCCAAGAACTGGCCCTCAGCACTTGTGTCTTAAGAGGTTATCTTTTTATATTTTCTACTTTTCACAAGAAAATGTAGCTTGTTTTGATCTTTCATGATTTTCTTTTGCTTCTTAGGTGGCACCTTTAGTTAGTTTTTTGAAAACTCAACAAACATACTATGGTATTGCACACCAGCCTTTTTCTGGTATAGCATTCTTCTTAAAACCGAAAAGGCAGAGGAGTCAAATTACCACTTTCCGCGGTCACTGAGGATGAAACAATCAGGTTTCGAAATACCGGTATCTGACCAGGAGTTATATGTTAGTGAGCTTTCTCCCCATTGGAGATGGTCTCCCGCTTTGGAGACTATAAGCTTGCTGAAGGTTCATTTTGAGAAGCATTCATTTATTCCCCTTTCACCCACTCAAGCACATACTGTTAAATAGGCAGAATCATCTACCACTGCAGATATGAAGGCTTATCACCCCCTATTTTTATAATCTGAGACATAAGAGCAAGCTTTGTTTATAATTCAATATTTCTTGCAGTCATTGCAACACCTAGCTGCTCTGTAAGTTGCTGGAATGGTGCTCGGTACTTATCCTTGGAATTATTGTTTCATTGCTGCAGGGTACTTCTGTTGATGGATTCAAAAGCCTTCTCAAAAACAGTAAACGCAATATGACGCTCATGATTTGAGCAAATTCTTTTTGCACAACTGCAGTTTAAAGGTACGTGCACCATAGGCCAATGTTAGGAGGAGTAGTGAACTATTAAAGATTCACTGTGTCTCGGTCACAGCATGGTGGAAGGTGTAGCCCATCCTTCTCCTACTGCCGCGTTTAGTCTTCCCTGATCTGAATCAGGTACTGTTTACTGGTAGGTGAACAGAAAGGGGAAGGGGGGGGGGGTCATTTAACATTCCAATCCATCAAATGGATAGAACTCAAAACCGTTAGCTACAATCGTCAGCTACAATCGTCAGGTTTGTAGGCAAAATCTGTAACCATTTGACTACGTGCCCCTTAAAGAATTATGTTTCACTATGCATGATTTAAACCCTCCCGAAATATATTTGTTCTATCATTCATGTTTACCCATTTTGGAGTCTGAAATGTACAATGGCACAAAATATAGCTCATTGGTATGCTTTAAAAGTGTTAGGATTATCCTCACCAACTGTCTTATATAAGAGTATTCCAACAGATTCGAACCAGTATTTAGGAACAATAGTATCACTAAACAAAGCATTAGAGAACATCAAGACAGTTCCATGCATCACACCAAGTAGCATTTTCTGACAATCCACAGGACACTCCATCAAGAGCACCTGCTCCTGAGTTTTCAATTTTCTGAGATAAAAAAAAAAATCTTTTGATACTGGTTCATAAAATTGTGTGACTTATCACTAAATGCATTATCTGTGTCCACACCATAACCATACTGAATGAACGTCTGTCTTTCAGGAGGTAACTTTTCAAATTGGTGGAACGATTTGCTGAAAGGTATTGCATTTAAGGCTGTTTTCTGTTCAAGGAATTCCTTTGACTAATATTCCCAAAACACATTTTTTCATTTTATTGAGCTTGTCAGCTTGTCAACTGATGCACTATAATTGTGTTCCTCTTTACACCTTTTCATTTTTTTTTTTTATTTACTTGAAAAATTCTTTTTATCTTGCTTCTGTTCAAAGGCTTTGTTTACATCAAGTTTAATTTTGTAAACATCACACATATACTAAGCATTCACTCTTTGTATCTTATGACATTCCTTTTCGTACATTCAGCTGCATCTCAATGACAGACATTTCGTATGTTTAATGCAGCGTTGTTCAGAATGACCAGTGCTGATTCAGCCGTCATGTACAAGTCTTGTAACATAAAGTATCAATATGCACATCCCAAGAATTGTCATCCTGTAATTCCTTTTCCTGTTGAAAAAAACTAACCTGCTTTTTTCGTTTCATAGTATCCACAACAATATGCATTCAAAACACTATAGACATATGATTTAATGCAATGCGATAACCGACTTCGACGTCACAAGACTCGTATATTGCTGCCTGTAAGTCACACACAATAATGAACAGAATATCTAAACTGCAGCCAGAGTCAGAAATGGATTATGATATCCACATAAGACAGCAGAGAAAACACAAAAATAAAACTTGTGAATATTAAACAGTTCACATGCTAAGCAAGAATTTGCTTTGCCGTAACGATTCATTGTATTATGCTCAGAATTCTGATCTTCACCTAATCTAATCTCAGTTCAGAGTCATTATAATGGTCTTGATAATTACACTAAAACAAATTTAATGCAACTGTGACACATTATCTGTCAGTAAAAGGTGTTTCATGAACCTCTGTACAATTTTTACACACACACGCGCGCGCGCGCGCGCGCGCAAAGGAAAAAGAAAAAGTAACAGACAGACAGACAGGCCGGCAGACAGACGGACTAACAGATAGACAAACCTGTCTCTGACCACAGCCAAACATACGTTCCTCACAAGGAGGGTACTGACAAAACGATTCATCACTGTTATCAGCACAGTCTGGACTCCAGTCACACACCAGACTGTAAGGAACATGTTCACCTGTCGCTTGACATGCAAAATAGGGAGCGTTTTGTGTAAAGGAAGATCTACACATCAGGGTGAACGACATGCCTCTGTTTTCTGGCTTCTTGTTGCACACACTGCGGAGGTCACAGGCAAAGATCGCGAGTGTCATATGCTGTAAGGGACATGTGATGAGAGGAACGGTGAATGATGTAGTGTTAAGATCAGGGGTGCCAATCAGTAGTCGTTCTTTGTGTCTTTTATCTGGGAGGTCTGGTACTTTGCATAGTTGAAGCACAGACAGTCTGGAAAAGAAGTCCCTGTTACCTGTAACAAAAACAATAACCTTTGATTTCACATAGCCTCAGCTTTTAGGACTGCCTGTTCGTGGCAAAGAGCAATATGCTCTGTAAATTGGTCCTTGAAATTGGGTACGCAACATCAAGTCTAAACATGGTCTATCTACAACGTTGAACTTTGAAAAGAAATCTGGACATGCTAAGCTGGACGAGTTTGAAAATTACGGTAGGCTAACTCCTTGGATAACGATCCCCTTGGAACATCCAGGAAAGGTGATCTTTTATCTTTGGCAGGCAAATCATTTATGAGGAAAATAACACATAAAACAGCCATGGCTTGTTTAAATTCCTCAGCCATGGTGGTCCACTAGTGCAAGAAAAAGGACACTCAACGTTCCAGTGGTGGGGTGACCTGTGAACAGACCGATTTGGCGAAAAAAACAGCAGGTAGTTGTAATGCACCCAACCATACAACAGAAACAGCAGGTAGTACTGATGCACCAACCATATAACAGAAACAGCAGGTAGTACTGATGCACCAACCATATAACAGAAACAGCAGGTAGTACTGATGCACCAACCATATAACAGAAACAGCAGGTAGTACTGATGCACCAACCATATAACAGAAACAGCAGGTAGTACTGATGCACCAACCATATAACAGAAACAGCAGGTAGTACTGATGCACCAACCATATAACAGAAACAGCAGGTAGTACTGATGCACCAACCATATAACAAAAACAGCAGATAATACTGATGCACCAGCCATATAACAAAAACAGCAGGTAGTACTGATGCACCAACCGTATAACAGAAACAGCAGGTAGTACTGATGCACCAACCATATAACCACAGAGGTGAGCCTAACATCTCTGAATTTCAACTCACAATGGCTGGATATATGGACAGAATAAAATACCATACTGATCTGAGGCTGATCAGACAATAACATTACTATTCTTCTAGTTTAAAGGTTATTACTCTAAGCAAGTGCTACGTGAATTTAACCAAGTAAATTTGGATGCAGCCAAACAGCATTTTTCAAAGTCATCTATGTTAGTCAGACACGTCTGTATTTGTCTGCAGTGTGGAAGGTTAGCGGCTTTTTAAGAGGAAACCAACTGCAAAACTTCTTTAAGAAGGAACAATTACGATTGATCTGTACACACGAAACGCATCTTGCAAATGCGCATTAACTTTCTGTGACAGGATAGGAGGACTTGTGACAAGACAGACCCAGCAGTTCGAAAAGAAGAATTCTTGTCTAATAAGGAACACTCCCCTTGCAGAACAGACAGAGAGATCACAGGGTGACGACACAGCATCCCTCAGTGTAAAGGCAGCACTGGGGGAGACTAAAATAAATGTGATCAGTTTACACTCCCACAAGACAAAGACTTACACAACACACTTATCATCTTCACCAGTCAAAACAAATCAGCAAGCCATCATGCTTGTCACGAGCTTTATAAACAACAGTAACACAGCAATATTGCCATTACTTCAAAGAAAATCCCTGAAATAGTGGGAGAAAATAAAGGTCGAGCTCAAAGGAAACAGCAGTCAGCTGGTCTTGCTGGAACTCTCTTTAAAAAAAAACAGCCCTTTACCTTGAAGAACCCAGCTAAAATTACAAGAATAAAGCCATGTAGATCATGTTTAAAGAACCTGCTGATGAATTCTGCACAACAGCAACATCAGCAGCAGGGCAGGCCAGTAAGAACAAACGTTTTGCTCCTCGTCAACTGCATCCTCAGAGCAGCAAAAGAAAGATTTAAAAAAGAAGAAAGACTACCATCCGTACTCGGTCAAAAACTCACAAAAACTTATCATCAGCTTAATGCAGCAAGCAAGCAATGCAAATAGTCAGCAAGCACCATTAATTCCAATGATGCCAGAGCTGCCTTTAATGAAGAAAAGGCCTCATGTGTCATGAGAAACCCGCTCACTGAACATGAGAAAACAAACTTGAAAGCTCTGAAAACGGATCAAAATCCTAAATGAGATCTCCGGCATGTTGCAAGACCAACAGTACAAAAGGTTCATTCACAAGGACAAAGCGGTACTTTTGTTGCCTCATGAACCTCACTTGTCTCCCTGAAGTCCCTCTTGAGAAAACGACACAAGTACAAAGGACAACTAAAGAGCTAAAAACGATACCACAGCTTGCCAGTATGACAGACAGTTTTAACATTGAAGAATGAATAATTCCGTTAGATCACTTAAGTACACAAAACCTTTGAAAATGAGATCGAATCACCAATTAGTTGATCAAGATCCTCGGTATCTATACGTAGTAGATCCTCTGGAAATTTACAATCCTGAGAAATTACTAAGCAAGTAGAAAGAAGCCACCATGGCACTTATGCTTGACGAAATGGGAAACATGTACTAAGGTAAGCTAGCGTGACGAAATTGGAAACATGTACTAAGGTAAGCTAGCGTGACGAAATGGGAAACATGTACTTAGGTAAGCTAGCGTGACGAAATGGGAAACATGTACTAAGGTAAGCTAGCGTGACGAAATGGGAAACATGTACTAAGGTTAGCTAGCGTGACGAAATGGGAAACATGTACTAAGGTTAGCTAGCACGCCATCAGCCATCTAACCTGTCTTGGGGAATAAACTGAGCGTATGATAAACAGCCACCCATGGTGAAATGTTGAGCTGCATCAGGTCTACTTAATCTGGTTTCACAGAGAGAGAGAGAGAGAGAGAGAGAGAGAGAGAGGCACGCACGCACACACACACACACACACACACACACACACACACACACACAAAACACACACACATAGGCATATATATATATATATATATATATATATATATATATGTGTGTGTGTGTGTGTGTGTGTGTGTGTGTGTGTGTGTGTGTGTGTGTGTGTGTACATAGATGCATGCACTTTGACATGTTGCCATCATTACCGCAGCTGTCTCTGCTGATCCATATTCTTCCTTTTTCATTTCCGTAGTTGCAAATAGCTGCCTGTGTACAGTCACTTGGGTCTTGTAAAAAAGAGCGGTGTATGTAGTATGCTATAGAGCCACTCCCCCACTGCCAGGTGTTGGCATACCTGTCAACATGAAACAAACAGCGAGACACGCTGTCAGATAGGATGTATGTCAGGGTGTAATGTGTGCAAAAATGCAAGGGGATAGGCATGACCTTCCAGAAAAATTCAACTATGTTATAAACACCAGTGATCCAATGATGATGATGTTGATGATATTGACGACGACGACGATGACGACGATGATAATGACGACGACGACGACGACGACGACACGATGACGACGACGACGACGACAATGATGATGATGATGATGATGATGATGATGATGATGATGATGATGATGATGATGATGATGATGATGATGATGATGATGATGACGATGATGGCTTTTGTTATTGAGAGTATTTTGACGGTGCCTTATCTTGGTAACAGACCAAACTTCAAGTGCTTTATGATGCACGCTCTCATTTACAGGATGATGGGCCTACTTGGGTAGATCAGACTGAAGACCTGCCCACTGGCACTAGTAAATTATTTCTCCTTTTATTAAGTCAAATATCAGTCACTCACTTTTTCAACCAACCTTCAATGTTTCGCACAGGGTGCATGCTATGTGTGCAGCTGTCTTCCATACTAACAGCCAACTGGCTTTTCTTTCCAAAGCTGGTAATAGGCTCTCTGTATGTGTACAATGTTTACTTCGAACATTTGCACATGATTTCTTATTTTATAGTCGTATGCAAAGAATTTTTCAACAAAATGAAACCATATTGAAAGCTGAATACAAGGGATATCTTTCTGTACCAAAACAGCCTGGTGAAGATTTGAATCCACAACCACAGAATCATCAAGATCATGAATTCAGCGCTCTACCTGCTGAGCTAGTCTGGCCTACCACAGAACAGGGAAAAAAAAAACAATCAGAAAACAAGATGAACCTCATTTTAATGAAACAGTAAATGTTCTCTCTCTCTCTCTCTCTCTCTCTCTCTCTCTCTCTCTCTCTCTGAAAAAGGGAAGTTCTCTGTCTTAGTGACAGCTGGCGAGCTTTTTATACTACGCTTTCCATCCAAAACAAACCTCCATCAGTTTCATTGTCTGAACTGCTTTAGATCTGCTATATGCATGCAAGGAGTCTACGTGTGTACTAGTGTGTCAGTCCAACTGGTTTCCTGGCAGAAATGCCCGATTGGGCACACTTCCACTTTTCGTGATCTAGTAATAACAACATTTTTGTTATTGTTGTTTCTGTGGAAATACAATTACATGTGCATGCCTCTAACGCTGCTTAAGGTTCTCACAAACCTAGTACATCCATAAAAAAGAGAAAGAGGATGAAACTAAAGAAGCCTATATATTCTCAGGGACAGATGCGCACAGTGATAATAGCAGAAGAAATGTGACAACACACATAAATATTGGTTTATTCCAGCATGGTCTCACATAAGAATCCCCTTTATGTCATCCATATTCAATGCTGCATTATTTATATCTATGTATTTCTATATATCACATGTCACAATATTAAAGATCAAAAGTCAACGCGCCAATTTTTACTGAATATTCATTGTCTCGAATCATGTTTAACCATGATGCTGACTGTTGTCCAAATTTGGAAATGGGTATTTCAAAAGTGTCTCCAGGTAGGACAACACCTAATGTAAGAAAGGAATGTGGATTTTTTCCTAATGTTTGGTTACCAAGCCACAATCTCTTTCCCCTTTCAATGCTAAGTTTGGCACAGCCAGTTGGCACTCCACTGTTGGAGGCCCTGCAGGAAATGAAAGACGACAATGACAGTGAGCTCCGCGTGTAGTTGGCGTGGGCCACGTGGGTCATGAAACACAACCTGCATGATATCTGTCCTTTCAGCCAATTACAGCCTGCATGACATCTGTCCTTTCAGCCAATACAGCTGGCATGACTTATGTCCTTTCAGCCAATTACAGCCTGCATGACATCTGTCCTTTCAGCCAATTACAGCCTGCATGACATCTGTCCTTTCAGCCAATCATTTTGTTTTTCCTAAAAAGCCACCCGTCCCTCTATTTTTCTACGCTGGACAAAATCGTTGAGCTACACTGTTCCCACCATGAAAAGCAAAAAGCAGAGGTGGGACTCAAAAGGAAAATATCTGTCATAACAGATGTACTTGCAGGATCACAAATAGAAGAGCTCGCAACTCTTGACACCCAACTGCACCCGGTTCGTCACTTTGTGGAGGGCTTTCAGTAGCTTGAACAACACACATTCTGTCCCATTCCAAGGTGGTCTTCAACTTTGACTTCTTCTGTGTTTATGGTTCTCACTCCCTGTCAGGAACTCTGTCCGTATTCCTGGTGGTTTTGTACGTTCGTTTGTGAGGGGGATATGTCAATGGAAAACATGGATTGATTGTGCAGGCTATCGCAAAAAAGAGAGAAGGATGCTAAGTTTTGTGCCTGTGCTCATCTGTTCACGTAAACTGTGCTGCATGCGTGCATCCTGAGAGGTGAACACATAGCTCAGGGTGGTTGACTGGTCACCTGTAGGTGTGTGTAGTTGCAGTGAAGAGAAAAGATCGGTTATTAGCAGCATAGGGACAGCGAGGTTTGCACAGAGACGTGTGCCTCACAGATTTTTTTCAAAGACACGGGAGGTGTCCTGTGTGATTACAAATTAAAGGTTACGGCTGGCCTATATTGTGAAAACGCCAGAAATTTTCACCTCGGATAGCCTAGAGGCAGCCGTTTCGTAGAGAGGGACAGAGGCGCAGTTTGTGGTTTACTTTGTACGTTAACAAGAGGTCTCACAGACTGGACACTGGGGAGATGGCTATAGATCTGTGAGGACCAGGAAACATTGCTTGTACGAATCGAATTTTTTACGCTGGCGCTGTGGGTGCCAAGCTTTGAAGGAAAACAGGTTTTTAGAGTCCATGAGGGTTTGTTAATGAGTTTAAGTATGAAATATGTCTGTATGAGTTTGTGAAAACAAAGTGGACAGACTCTTCATGTAAACAGTTCAGTTGATAAAAGGGGGTCTCTCTTTTGTGTTGTTCGACTGGCTGTAGTTGACGTTCCATGAGCAAGAATCTGACACTACACATTTTGAGATTGAATGCCTGCAATTGTCTGTACATTCTGATGTTGACCCATTCCCCCCAGTGACGATGTAGGTGATCTGACTCTGGGCTTTGTCAAGCTTCTCCTGGGTTGTCTTTGCACAGGT
>JADBJO010008085.1:95000-101704 GCA_016801955.1 Conus betulinus | reverse complement strand
TTATATACAGCTGTAAAAGAATTAACAAACTGTTCAATGGTGACCCTTTAGAAGTTTATTCAGGGGGGTCAGGGCTACTTTAGAAACAACAGCCAGCAGAAGTCCGTCCAGCAACTTACCAAAGAGCTTAGGTGCCAATCTGGTTTTTGTTTTGCCTTACAAACAAGCAAGAAAGAAATACCTCAAGTCAGACACCACCAACAAACACAAGGAAACACAAATAAAAAGCAAGAGCCTGACGAAATCAGTACAAGATATGTTGCTGCCTGTCAGTGTGTTGTCTCCGGTCATCTGACCCGCTTTTTTTTCTCTCTTTGATTCACTTCACACACCCCTGCATGCCAGAGTAGTTTCCTTCCAAAGAACAGCTGGCAACAAGACGACAACAAGACTAACTCACCGTCGGAAGAATATCCAGTGAGGCCACCAAAAATGACCAAGACATAAACTGACGTCCAGTTTCACGCATAATCTCGTAGGCTTTTCCTCAGTGGAGGCCATAGCCTGCAAACCACAAAAAACTAAAGTCATGATGCTTTTAATCAAGGCCTGACCATGTCAAACACAGTCGCAAGATGACTAGTCACGTTGAGTCAAATGGTCCATTGCCAAGATGGTGGGGGATGGAAAGAAGGAACAGCAGTGTTCAAAACTTTTATACCGAGATTGTCTGTATATACCAGGATGTGCATGTGCATTGTGTGTGCGTGCATATTTTTCTAGAGTGTGCATGTGCATCAGAACACACTGTTTTTTAAGTAAACGTATGCCACTAATGTATTCCTATGTTAAATGCACATGTATCTGAGCATACATGCTCAAGTGACAGTATGCATACTAGGGTATCCATCCACTCATGTGAATATACATGTGTCTGGGGAGGAAAGGGGTTGCACTCATGTGAATATACATGTGTCTGGGAGGAAAGGGGTAAGGGAAGGGGGCAGGTATGTGTGGGTGTATATGTATGTGTTCCAGCTTCTATAAAGTGAACTGATGTACAGTTTCAAACAAAAGATTCACTCCTTTCTCTCACACCTTCACATGAAAAAGGATACTAAATTAATACCATACAGAAGCGTACATTTGTGTATATATATATATATCACCATGTGTGTGTGCCTGTGAGTTTCTGTGTGTGTGTGTATGTATACTTGAGAGTTGACAGGCATGCACATCACCTTACCTGCCCAACACGGGATATGTTTGTGTTTGTTCCATGTATTATTGTCCACTAATATAGTTCTGTTGGCCATGGCTGTTATCTGGTAGCCGTAATCCCACCATGACATCACTTTGGCATCCTGCAAGACACGCAAACACAAACCCCTATCAGGTGCTTCTATGAACAGCTCTTTTGCTGCCAGACACAATCACAAATCATGTCAGGACCCGTTTCAGACAATTCTCCCAACAAGGGGAACGATTACAAAAATGGTCCACCCAGGTTTGCTTCCCTCGTCTACTATTTCCCTGCCATTTATTTTTGTTTTTGTTTTTCAAGGCTCTTCATCATGGCAGGGCACTTCCTGTCCTACAGAAGCAGGGAAGAGGTTGATCCTCGTCCGACTGCCATTGACTTTTACTGCAGTAGCACTTGCTCAGTAAACTGTGGCTACAATGTAGTAAGAACATGACGGTTGTGAAACAAACTGCAACACTAGCTGGTGGGCAGGTTAAAACTTTCAGCAACATTCAGCCTGGAGACCATAAAGAGACTGGCTGGAAAAGAATTTAGGAACATTCATCAAATCAACCTCATTCACACTATCTTCTAATGGAGCCAACATTTACACAGAAACTGCGAGGCCATGAACCCTGGTTTAGATTTCTCAGGGTCAAGTCTCATGAAAATATGTAAACAAATGCTATTATGGGAAACAACAAACATTACTTTACAGAAGTACCTCTTTAATCATGGAATGAAATATGAAAACCTAGTTTCCAGGGCGCAGAAATTTGTGACGACTTTCATTATGTGCGAACACCTCAGCTTGGCAACTGGACTTCTTCAATAAATGAGATAAATACCCTCAGCCTGTCAGAAAAGGGCACCTCGTCTCTCTTATGACAATCACATTTCTTCATTCTGAAACAATATTACACCAACAAGACTTTTTTTAAAGTTGTAATCTTTACACATCAGTCACAATCCACCCGTCATCATCTTTCCTTCAATTCCATTCATCCCCTCTGCCCTACCTCTGTGTGTTTTTGTCGCAGCCAGTAGGTAAGCCTCTCGCAAAGTCGTCAAAGATTATGCGACTGCCATCCCCGCCGCGGGCGAGAGGACAATGGAGGTGCTGGAGTAAGCTTCGGATGTGACCCACGTACAGTGGAAGGTGTACATGATGAGGAAGGCCGTGACAATCAGCACACACACCGTTGGCAATCTGCACAGCATTGGGAGAACTATCCTCTCTAGCACTGGCACGCACTGGTTTTTTTAACATATGTATTTCTTCATGGCCACCCAAAACCACGATTTTTAACCATATGTATTTCTTCATGGCCACCCAAAACCACACTGTACGGTTTTCACTTTGGCAACCAAGTCAGAAATAGTAAAGCAAACAAAAAACGAAACTAACCCCCCCCCCCCCCCCCCCCTCCGCCATTTGTGCACTCTTCAAAACATTTGCCTTAGAGTTTATTTGTACCACCTGATTCTCAGTATTTAGATGGGCATACCATCTATTCTCAGTATTTAGATGGGCATACCATCTATCAATGGTAAATCGGAAACAAGATGCCAGTCCTGTGTTTTTGTGTCCATCACTGCAAGATGTCGTGACGATGAATCTTTCTCCATCCTTAACTTTACGTGAAATTTGGTATATC
Organism: Conus betulinus; assembly: GCA_016801955.1. NCBI lineage: Eukaryota > Metazoa > Mollusca > Gastropoda > Neogastropoda > Conidae > Conus > Conus betulinus. The sequence goes on along the minus strand of JADBJO010008085.1, from coordinate 98,863 downwards.
ACAGAACATGTCCCATGGCTTTGTTTTGATCTAACCCTGAGCGAACTCATGCCCTATCCTCGCTGTAGATTACCCACACCCCTCACCCACTGCAAACCACGAGAGTAAAGGTTACTCTCGACATATGGATCCACAAGTAATGGACCTTCAAGCTTACCAACGAGGTATGTAGGTCACTTCCCCTGTTTACCCACAACACGAAAGTACGGCCCCAGGACTGTCAACTTTTCTGGCACAACAGAAAGGCGAGAAGATGAAGAACAAGACAAAGAGGTTGGGAGAGAGAAAGAAGGATGAAAAAGAGACAGGAGGCTCCGGTCACCTCGTTCTTGAGGGGGTAGGTGGAGTCAGGTTTCTTGGGTTTCTTGTCTCGTCGGCTGGCGTCCAGGTTTTTCATGTATGCAGTGAGAATGGAAGACACCCCCAATGCCCCGAACAGGATGCACATCACGGGGGCCAACACCAGCATCAGACGCACCATCACGCCCTGTTACACATCGAAGCATTGTCCCAGGTTAAAAGTCACTTTTACACAAACAGCATTTTATTCAAAAGTCCCCAACTCTAAAAACCCTGAGCACAAGTTTCCACAGAGATACGACATTACAAATTGTGCAACACATACCAGAAGTACAGCCCAGAACAACCAAGCCTCACAAAGACATTACACCAAGTCACTAGCATGGTAATAGTAGCTGAAGTCTTTCTTCTTCTTCTTCTTTGCGAATGCCATGGTCTACACGGTCAGTCCTGGCCTTGAAGTGAATGGTGCCGTTTTCCCTCCAGCTCTTGGCGGTTGCTGTACAGCTTCGTCATCAGAGCGTCTGTGTTGGCCACACCTCTCTCCTTGGCTGTTTCATGTGATGGCATTTTTGGAGCACATGCTCCCGCTGACTGTTCTATAACTGAAGTAAAAACTGTCCTCGTTGGACAGTCGACACTGAGGCTCATTCACGGTTGAGGAAGACATGGCGAGAAAATGGATAGATGTCCTGGTAACCTGGGACCGAGTGGGAACGGAAAGAACAATGATCAATGACAAAAAATTAATCTGGCGTTTCTTGTTGCGCGTTTGGCTGTGAAAATGAAAGGAAACCCCTATGCTGGTCTGCTTTAGACATATGATGAATATGATGGTAAGACTGGGTTATCTAACCGAAAGCCCTCATCCTGGGGACGCTGACATTGTACCAATATATGATACCAAATAAATTTAGAAGGGTACGGTTCAGAAGACGGACACTTTTTTTGACAGGGTTCTATTTGGGAAAGCGAGACTTTGAACAGAAAGCCTGAATACTGGGGGGGGGGGGGGGGAAAATTAGAAACCTTAATTTCTTACTCCAAGATGCGATTAAGAAACTAGGTTCCTGTGCCTCACCCAATATACTCAAAATTTTTATGTAATACACTTCACATATGGCACTTGTTGAAGGTAGCTGTGTGTGTGTGTGTGTGTGTGTGTGTGTGTGTGTGTGTGTGTCTCTATCTCTCTCTCTCTCAACAATTAAGTATGGGGGAAAACACTGTGCAGGCTAATATTCTCCGTCATTATAGTAGTGACTTGGCAAAGATGTTGAACTAGGTAAAAAAAAAAAAAGAAAGGGGGGGGGGGGGGGGTGTTGAAGATGAAGAAAATTAAGAAAGCATATTAAGATATAAAACCCTTCACTAGCTGCATAAGGAAACATCGCAATCCCTCTCGAAGGCAGATCCATCCAAATTGCCCGCTCCTAGGCCTTTCATCCGCTGGATTGGACTCATCAGGAGACACAACTGATGGTGTCTATGTTCTTGGAATCAGACATATCATAGCCCATAATTGCTGTGGTGTTCTCACCACCAATGGTTCAAAAAAGAATCCAACAGCACCCCCAAAGCAGCCAGCGAAGGGTAGTAAAATTAAACAAAACGAAAGTGTGGAGAGGAAAAAACTAGAAAACTAAAAACATTATGCACACAGTAAAATGAAATGTAAGGACAATCTTTGAGCCTATATATAACAAACACGACAAGTTGTACTTTCTGTAACGAAGAGAGAGATTTCGGTCCAACACTTTTTTATGGATGTGCAACCACGCTCAAACTTTTTTTGGAAAGAAGTTGAAAAGTTATTTAATGAAAAATGTCGAAACACAACTAACATCAAAATCACACGAGATATCGTTATTTTTGGAATAGATCAACGTGTGAAAACAGAGACAGTTTTTTGATTTCATTATTATGCTAGCTAAACTTCATATATATAAGTGCAAAATCAAAACACAAAGACCAATGCTTCAATTTTTCAGAGTCAATTGAGCAATAGATATAAAATCGAATTGTTTAATGCTAAAGTCAACAACAATCTAAACCATTTTCATGCTACATGGAACAACTACAGGCCAATGATTCTTCAAGAAAACACTTCCTTAAGATCTTGATCTAATACACATTTCCATATGCCCAGTCTTCTTTCTTTCACAACCTCCCTCTGAAATGGAGAGAGTGAGGAAGGAGAGGAGAAGCAGTAAGTTGTTAAATCTCGCAAAAGATGATGTCACTCTTTTTTTTCCCACTTTTTTTTTTTTTTCCCCCTGTTGTCTAAACTTATGTACGTGTCTATGTTTATCTTGCTTGCGTGTTTGTTTTTTGTTTGTGTCCTTCTTAAAAAAAAAAACTGTTTTGGACATATGCCATTAACTGTTTATACATTTGATTAAAATGTGTTGTTTAAAAAAAACAAAAAAAAAAAACAAAAAAAAAAAATGAATTCAGTAACACCAAAATATACCAACTTAATATCACTTTCAATTCTTTTTTTTCTCCCTCAACACACTCTCAAGAGATCCCCCCCCCCCCCCCCCCCCCCCCTTCTTTTCCGTTATCCTTCATCTTCCTTTCTGTTCTGTCATTCCATGTCTTCCCCTCTCCACCCCTCTCCACTCCTACACTCACAGCAAAGTAGATGCTGGTGACACCATACATGACGATGAAGATGTGTGGCGTCGGTGAGCTTGGAGAAGCAAGAGTACAGGCCGACAGGGAACATGAAGACCAGCAGCTGCAAGTCAAAGTAGAAAGAGACCAGTGGTGGGCTGGTGCTCTGACACAGAGGCGATGATGGGAATTTTGTTCTTGGCGTACGAAGGTTCCAGCAAGAGTAGAAACGGCCTGTCCATGGGGAGATTTCTGACAGCCGAGTTAAGGCACAGTAATGCTAACAGTTGTCAAGGGGGTACACTCGAGTGTAGCGCTATGCAGGTTTGTTTGTGTTTTTTTTTCCCCCGTCATCTCATCTTCCATGCCACCGTCCATGGCACTACACCCACACTGCTCATTGCAGTCCCCTGTCTACAGCCACTACCTGGCCCATCCACAGGCAATCCACAGGCAGTATCAATGTCCAAGTTTGTGATGAGGCACCCCCCAGAGGATACATTGCTCTGCTGCAGAGTCACGTTGGTGATGTGTAGTGGTGCCTGTTCTGATGCAACATGTCACAAAGCTGTTACTCTGACGAGGTTAGACTAGTAATGAGATTCTCATGCCATGGGGAAAAAAAGCACACCTGCTGCACTGCAAATGAAAGAGAGTGCATTTGTTTTTCTTGCAGCATTTTTTATTTTTGTCTTTCCATAACAGTTATAACAAAATACTCGTACAAACACACATAACATCTTGCATCACAAAACCCACAAACCTAGCTAAAATGCATACGCACAGAATGTTTACAACTCAACCCCCCCCCCCCCCCCAAATCAAAGACAATGATACTGCCCAGAGCAGTGGTCCACAGCCATCAGCACCAAGTCGACCTACGGTTCAGACAACAGGACCAGGCTGCGGAACAGCAGTGAGAACTGGTCACGGGACAAGCGGGA
>JADBJO010008085.1:62500-90000 GCA_016801955.1 Conus betulinus | reverse complement strand
ATGTTCATAAACATGAAGAAGACCAACAAAAGCTCTGATTTCATCCACAGTGGTTGGCTCAAATTATATTCTCTGGAAGCCCAGCAGCCATGAGCGTTTGTCTTGCATACAGGTTGGTTTCCCCTGACCATGAGATGGAATGCGTCCAAAGGAAAAAACAAGTGAAAAATAATCAAAAGGTGTTCGAAGATTCACTTGTGGACGTGGGGGGCCCCTGTTATGCCCCTGTATGCAATCAAACACACGAACTTCAGTCCGAAAATCGTCGTTCGACCACTGCTGCGATGACTGTGCACATCCACCGACGTCAGTAGCACCTGCGTCACCTGCGTCATGTCTATGTCATGTCACTGTCACTACTCGCACTTCACTTCATAGTTCATAGTCACTGTCACTGTCACTGTCAACAGCGTCGAGATCAATGTCCGATTGATTCCAGTCTTCGTTTTCAGTCGTATTCACATTCCAGACGAACATTTGCTCGAAAGTCAAGCTCATGTCACTGTCACTGTCAGAGTGCGACATTTCGATTGTAGTCGAAGTCGTTTTGGGATGACTAAAAATTCGATAAAAAATAAAAAAAAACACCAACCGCTGTTACAAATGGCGCTCAGCAAAGGCAGGAAAGACCCGGATAACGACCGGTTTGTCTTATTACTGTAGGCAACCCAAATAAGGGAGGCACACCAAGACAATCAGTCAACTGACCTACGGGCGGTATAGGGGTTAGAAAGGTTAAATCTTCAAAGTTAAGGAAATAAATGGGACCCCCGGAAGGTTGAAATTAAGAAATTCCTAAAAAATTTTTTAAGTTTGCAGGTAAGCACCTTTGTTCCTTTGCAATGTTCATCAAGTAGCATGAAATGTACCAAAAGTACTTACCGCCATGTGCTTGATGACTGCAAATGCACCGCTGGAAACCCACAAAGAGATTTGCATGGACAGCAGAGTACCCAGGCAGTACACCTGCACACACAAAAACCAAAAGTGGAAAGGACAGCATAAAAAACAATCAACAAAGAAAAGAACATCTGCATCAACACAGTACACCTGCACCACTATGATTTTGTAACACAGTGGAAATGACACGCAGCATAAAAACGATCAACAAAAGTACATCTGCATCAATAACAGTACACCTGCACCACTATGATTTTGTAACACATCAATCAATACAGAACATTACAGTTAATGTAGTTGCAAAGTGAAACGACTGCAGGCGGAAATCTAAACAAATCTTAAATAAATGTCAGCGAACCGCCCAGAGAAACGTGGACAAAACGAGTCACAAGACAAACCAGTTTGTCTACGTTTCTCTGGGCGGTTCGCTGACATTTATTTAAGATTTATTACAGTTAATGTCATGATGCAAAATATCAACAACACATCAACACCAACTACAGTACACTAAACCAGTATCAGTGGGATACTCTGGTTGTTATTTTTTTATGTGGCATAATGATGTCATAACAGCTTTGCTTCCAACCTTCAGAGAAAATGACCTCTCAAACCCACATTCTGAGACTACATTTTTGCAATTCTGGATTTTTTTCACGCAGTATACTGTTGCATAGCTGCCAACCTTCTGGAGTTCAAGTTCCAGAATCAGGGAATGAATGGGTGTAGGGAGGGGGTAGTTTTGTTTTTGACTTAAAGCATTTTTAACTTTTTTTTCTCCTGCTTCAACTGATAGAGGTTTAAAAAGAAAAATTACACTTTCTATTCTGTATGATCATCAAAGTTCACATATCTCCATATGGACATTTCTGTATCTTTTATCAGCCCTATAAAAAAGAAAATGACCTCTCAAACCCACATTCTGAGACTACCATTTTGCAATTCTGGATTTTTTTCACGCAAATTCAGGATGCTGGGAATGACTTAATAACTTGGGAAAACTACAAAAAATTTCTGGAAGGTTGGAAGCAAGGCTGTTTATGACATCATTATGCCACATAAAATAACAACCAGAGTATCCCACTGTCAATGTCAAACTGCACATTATTTTCAGCAGTGCATCTGCGCTATCAACAAATCTACTTGCAATATTCGATAACACCCCAAGAATTGTATACCTGCACCTACAAAGCTGCAAAACAAGAGTTTTCAACACAAAACTTACACAAGACATGCAAGGCAAAATGTGAGAGACACAATTAAGCAGTAGAATTACTGACGTAGATCCTGTGAGACTCAAACTGACATAATTCCTGAGGTAGATCAAAGGAGAGACACAGTTCCCTGCAGAACTTGCAAGGGATATCTTGTGAAACGAAAACTCACAGTACAATATGTAGTTTGTGAGAGACTCAAGGTCCATGTTAAGTTACCAAGAAAGACCTCGTGAGAATTAAAACTCTCCAATACAACATGGAGTGTAGCTTGTGAGAGCCACGGAAGTCATGGCAGAACTACCAAGACCAATCTTGTCAGACAAATTAACAATACAACGTGAAAGATGGTTTGCTGGGAGACTCTTACCCCCATCTGACATAAACACACAGTAAACAGTAGAATTGCCAAGATAAATCTTTTAAAAAACTCAAAGTGAAAGTAGAACAGTCAAGGCAGAACCTGAGACTCGCTCTAGTAGCAGAACAGATTAAAAAAACACACAAAAAAAGACAGACCCTAAAAACTGAATTGGCAACACTTATTTTGTCAGAAGGAAAACAAACAAAGACAGACAGACCCTAAAAATTGAATTGGCAACATTTATTTTGTCAGAGGGTAAGTAAGGTAATGTCGCGTATAGCCCAGCTGACCGCAAAGGGCCATATCAGGGCTGTCACCATGCTGAAGTCAACTCACAAGTCATTAAAAAAAAAAAACAACAACAAAAAACCAACATTCACACAGACTCTGGAACTCACAGTAGCATACAAGATGGATCTTGTGGAGATGGCACAGACAATATGAATCCTGGGACAGACACATTAAACTTACAGTGAGTAGGCCAAGTAGATCTTGTGAGAGAATCGTCCAGTAATCATCAGTGCCAGCACGTGTAGTGGAATCAGGTTGATCAGAAATACATAACCACCCCCCATGACGACACCTGTACAACATAAATGACACGTTTTTTTTTACTTTCATCTAATATCATGTTGTCAGAGAATTTGCTTGCAACATGATGTCCTATGTAATGTTCCTCTCATTCTAGAAAAAAAATTTTTGTCATCTATCTTAGCTCAAAATTTGTCTGTTCAAAAAAAATCTGGACATTGTTATCTTTAGTAGTATTTTCTGCTTTTAACCCCTCTTGACAATGGAGCGCCCGCTAGCTAGCGCCCGGCCGGAAATCACACAGCCAAAACGCTGAGGCGCCACCAGCGCCCGGGTAAAACACGTGGCAACAATGGGCGCCGCCATGTTTCTCGTAGAAAAGGAAGTCTCGCGAGAACGTGTGGCTAACCTTGAGTTCTGCCGTTTTATAAATGAGATTTAGTGATGGAGATATTGTGTTTTGTAGGATTTACGGCATAAGACTTAGTGAAAGTGCTGGGTAATGAAGCTTAGAGTGACCTAGATTTCGACTGGGATGAAGTTCCAGGTATGATGAACAACAATTCGGAAGAAAGTTCTGAAGAAGATTTCCCCCCCCCCCCCCCAGTAAATGGCTCATGTGACATTCTTCAAACTTACGATATAGCAACATATATATTCGTAGGAATTTTTAAAATTATTTTCATTTCGTTATTTCCTTTCCTCTCTTTTAAATTAATTTTTTAATTGGGTAACCATGTTCAAATTACAGAGTTACTTACCTTGCCGACGGTTTTCGGTGTAACTAAGCTCAGATAAGTGCATACTGAAGAGGGTTAAGCATCTAAAGTCTGCTCAGCAGTGGAATTTTCTTGGTGCCTTGCTATTATTGTTTGAATACTTGAAAATTTTGCATCAGTATTACATTAAGATATCATACATATACTTCTCAAACACTTACTAAACTGTACAGTTTTTCTGCAAGAGAGAGTTGTGAGTGTATGTGTGTGTTTGTGCATGTGAGTACATATGTAAGAGAGAGAAGTGTGTGTGTCTGAAAGAGAGAAAGAGCGAGAGAGAGAGAGTGTGTGTGTGTGTGTGTGTGTGTGTGTGTGTGTGTGTGTGTGTGTGTGTGTGTGTGTGATGTGCACGCACATGCGTATGTGTGTGTGCAACGGGTTGCGAGAGAAAGAGGGTATGGATAAGAACAGGAATGGAAACAACTGTGAGAAATATGCCACAGCAGACTAGAAGCAAGTGTCCCAGAGAAAGAAAACGACTTGTAACATGCATGTGCTAGTTTAGAAACACACTCGCTGGGAAAAACCCACCAAACACTTCTTCCCCTCCCCTGAACCCACGCTCACCATGTAGAAGTAGGCCAGGGAACAAAGGGCACTCCAGTAGATGGAGCCGGTCTTGACAGCTTTGATCCACAGGTAGTAGGTCAGCAGCATGCAGAAGATGGCGATGCCCTCGTTGTCGTAGGAGCCTGCCACTGAGCGGGAGATGTAGCCTGGCACGATGGCCAGCATGGAGGCTGCCACCAGCCCTGCCCCGGCGTCCTGCCCACAGTGTGTTCACACAGGTGTTCACAGAACACCCACGACTTATGCCTAAAGACTGGAATCCACAATCTATCCCTGAAGATAGGTCTCCAGGATCTATGCAACACCCCTGGCCTCAAGACATGACATCCTGATCTATGCTCAGAAGGGGACCCCAGGATCAGTCCCTGACAAGAGGACCAGGATCTATGCCTGAAGAAAGAACACACAATCTACGCTTTGAAAGGAATCACGTATCTCTGCCTGCAGACATAAATGATTCATGCTTGATGAGACAGGGCTCCTACAAACTCCAAAGAACAAAACTGAAGGAGATTTTTCTTTTTTTCAAGACCATAAATGGATACGCCCCTTACCCTTTTTCTGCCCTTTGTTAACTTGATCAGCTGTTACTTCACACAGCAGAAAGCAGAAGTACTATTAGTACTAACTGGACAGCCATTTTACACAAAAGAACTGCGTGAAGTCAAAAGCACACATGTATATCAAGCTGTTTAAGCTTTGGTTCTTTGTCTGGACTTTTATCAGACAATAACATATAGTTTGATGCTTCTTGTGTGTTTTTTTTCAAATAATGAATGGAAGTGGGATGCAATGCCAAAAATGTTGCCAAATACTGACTTTTTCCTCATCGCACTGAAACCCTTTGTCGATTTGACTGTCTGGAAACATTGTTTGAAAAAGCTGAGAATTCTATTCACAAGAGCTGAAGCTTTGGTACGCATTTACATTGTGCAGCGTACAGAGCATTTCAGATTTCAGCACATCTGTCTTTGAGAAAAACGCATCCATTGTGGCTGAAGAGCTGATACTGGATTCACGTATGGACACATCAGGATCAGGATCTAATGGAGACACAACATTAGCATTTGATACTGCTGCTGCCGTACTGTTTGTAAGAAGGTGGGAGATGGGTATCATGCCGAAGATTTGCTTGACGCCAATAGAGCCATGTGCTTTTTTTCCTTTGCTGTGTAGCTAACCAGGGCGCTCTCACCCGTTGCTTGCACATCAAAACTTTTTTTGGCAGACAGTGCAGTAGCATGCATATTTGTTTACTTTGTCTTCTCTCACCCAGTCAGAAAACTCTGGTTTATCCACCACACACAGTTGAAAGCACACTACTACTTGGTACTGGTTACTACTTGGTACTGGAAGAACAGTATCTTTTATTGCGGATACAATTACTGTGCATGTCATTTCTTGTTGATTACTACAAAGCCAATCACATTACAAAACACCTACCTGGGCTGTCACATCATCAAATTAAACTTGATTCATATTTGTAACAAACACAAAAAAGAGGGTGGACAGGAGGTAAAACATTAATCTGGTCAAGAAGTCCAGTCAGTTCTGAGACAGAAACAGTTCAGGGATGAAACGCCTGTCCGAGAGGTGGAGGGAGGGGGATGGGGGTATATTCAGACTGCTGCCAAACTGTCAAGGGGGTGGGGTTATCTTCAGACTGTCTGCTGCCAAACTGTCCAACAGTTTCTTCAAACAGAATTCAAGATGAACAATTTGGTACAGCATCAATGAAAGCGTCCATGACCGAGTGATTAACCATTCATCAAGTGTTAAAGTTCTGGTCAACTGGGTGCCAGGTAAAAGACATTTCTAAAGCCACCTTTTTTTTCACAGCCACAGAGATCACATTCAGATTGGATCTTCCCAGACAGCCGGCCACCACTTTAAGAAAAATGTGCCTATGCACATTAAACACATACACCACTCTCTCTTACCTTCAGCTCCTTGGTGAGGAAAAAGGTGACGATGGTGGTAAAGCTGGAGAAGAGGGGGGCCAGGAACACACACACATTGCGCACGTCAATGGTGACGTTGAAGAAGTTGAGCACGTGGTAGATGGTGGCAGAGGTGATCATCAGACCTGGTGTGGGTCAGACACATGTTGAACAAGCCACTAATGGGGGGAAAACAAGTTGCAGGCTAACAATTCCTCCCATCATTATCATAATGACTTGGCAAAGATTTAATTAAAAAAAAAGAGGACAGGATGGGGGTATAGTGTGGTGGAATGATGTGGGCAGAGATGGGTGAGAAAAAAAAAAGTGACATCATAAAAATCCTTCATTAGCAGCATATGGGGATCATTGTAGTCCATACTGAAAACAGAGTCATTGACACTGCCTGCTTGGAGGCCTACATCTGCTGATTCAGACTCGTCAGTGAAACATGGCTGATTGTGAAAGTGCTCCCTTGCATCAAAATGAAGATATACCACAGTCTATAATTCTGCGGTATTTTCACCATCACAGGTTAATAAACAGAATCCAACAGCATCCAAAGCCAGCCATGATACACACAGTGATCCACACACATGTCTATGTACACACATATCAGACCTGTCTTCCCCGAAATTCCACTTAAGACTATTCCAAATCCGAAATAGGAGTATTTTCTACAGAACAGGAGTACTCCCAATGAGAAAATTTAAACCATGCTGCGGCAAAAATGCACTGTATCACAGCAGCAGTAATTATCAGGCCTGTTTATCCTAACACATCTACTGGTGTTCTTTTCAATGAAAATGAGCACATTTTCTACAGTGCGTGCAAAATTTCAAATTATTGTCAAAGCGGGAAGTGGGAGGGTGGTACCTGACATCACACCTGAGAGCCATCTTCCTGGTTGTAACTCACCTGATCTTGCATAAACTATGGTGAAATAGGTTCTTTTTAATATAAATTACTTTCAAACCCGATTCATCAGCCTAGAGTTGTTTAAAAGTAGTTTCATTTAAAAGAGCTCAATTTTTGAAACACATTGATATAAAATTTATGTTCATCTGATAATATTGACAAAGTTATGATTTTTTAAAGAAATTTTGGACTTAGAAAATTTTGCGAAAGTGGCAATTTGCTTCGGACCCCAACTTTGAGGTACCATAAATCCATTTCTATGATCTCAAATGAGCCCAGATTGTTCCTGGCTACTCTCATGCACTTATAGATAATGCCCAATTTTTTCCTCCTGTCTTCTCTGAATAAATAGTCAACAATGTAATGCTGAAGTTGGTTAAACATGCAATTTGCGCAAAAGGGTCACTTTTTACGTAAATTACGCTTGTCTAAACATGTTCAGTATTTGTATCTGTATGTTGTACAATGTTGTTTTTATACCAAAATGATTTTAAAAAGCTTATAAAACACATATATAACACATTTTGCAAGATCTTTCATACATAATTTTAATTATGCAACAGTAAAATATGGTCTTATGAAGAAGAGAAAGTATACATTTAACAGCTTTTTGGCCATCAAAAATATATTTTAACAGTTTTCAGTCACAATGATATGGTGCACAGTCTTTAAAGTATATAATAACATTTGGTTTCTTTGAACTTCTCTGGGTTTTTTTTTTTTTTTCGACAGATAGTTTCGTATTCAGATATAATTTTTGTGACTGTCTTTCTGTCAGTATGTGCCATTGCTGTCTTGTTCAGTCTTTGCAGCCAGTCAACAACAAAGCTTGAAGTTGAACTCCACCCCTCTTTGTTCCTCAAAGTTTCTAAAGCGACAACAACAGCATTTGTCACTTTGGTGTCACGTGGAATCTTCAAAAGCTCAGGCTTTCTCAGAGAGTTTTCCAACTGATGCCAGCTGAAGACAGAACATCATCAATGTTATCCAAATCAACATCTTCATTTAGCATTGCTGAAAGTTCTTTAGCTGGCAGCTTCTCAGCCTTGAGTGTACAGCGCTGGATCACCCCTTTCAACCTGTTAATTAGGAAGCTGGTGTCGGGGGGAAAAGCCAAAGAAACCATTCTGCCACAGTGTCAAAAGTCACAGACTTCCCATTTTCAATTCGAAGTCTGTCAAGCTGCAGTAACAGTCTATTTGTGCAGCTGGATATGTTGGGGGGGTTGGGTCTTCTTCCTTTACCAAACACCAAGAAGCAGCGCTTCAGTTCTTTGTACTGGTCGTCCTCTGCAAAACACACACACACACACACACACACACACACACACACACAGTACACACACAGCATACACACACACACACACACACACACACACACACACACACACAGAGTACACATGCACACACCACATACAGTACACACACACAGTATGCACACGCACACCACATACAGCACACGCATGCATGCATGTGCCAGTACACACACACACACACACACACACACACACACACACACACATGCATACACACATGTGTAACCATTGTGTTTACTAACAAGAAGGAGGCAAGTACAATTAATGAATTATGTTGCAATTTTAATGGGTAAGATTACTAAATATAAACAACACACAGCAGAAAATATGTCAGGACACGAAAGAATGAGAAGGGCAAAATTACATTAGCAGCCCAGAAAGTTCTTCATTTATAACACTGAAGACTGTAGACAACATGCACACATACCACATATTACAAAAACGAAAAAAAAAAAAAAAAAAAAAAAAAAAAAAAAAGAAAAATGGTAAGATGAAAGTTTATTTTTGTGGGTCAGATTACCATGTGCTTGGGCAATTCTTACTACATTTAAAGAAAATAACTGCAAATTTATTTCAATAAACAAACTGAAATCAGCAGCAAACTTTTTTTTTTTTTTTTTTTTTTGCAAGGTCTTTGTATTCTTGTGATGTTTATAGTGTGAGATGAACCTCTGTGTGTGTGTGTGTGTGTGTGTGTGTGTACACATGCATGCACGCGCGCAAGAGAATCTACAGTTTGTAAAAGCAATGCATTCAGTGACTCCGTCGCGGCTGCGATCATCGCGGCCATAGCAGACGACACGTTCTGTTCAGGACCCTAACTTGGTCCAAGTCACGTGACCTTTTCATAAGAAATACTGAAGAACTACAATGTAAATCATATTTTCATGACACAGGTTTTTCAAATTGATGTTTCAATTACTTGATTACAATGTTAAAAATCCTTCCACAAAGCTGAAGATAAATACAGTCGATCGTGAAGTTGAAGTGTCGATTCAAACATAAGGCTCTCTCAGGTCACATGTTTTTAAAAAAGATTTTTAATACAATCGCGCTCTAAGTACACAAAATATAACTTACAGAATTTAGTAAATATATCGACTTACTTTTCGTGTTGTTTCTAGCGCCGATTGTTGAAAATTCGGTGAAAATAGTGTTGGATTTGTAAGCGATGACACAGATACGTTGACTCGTCCGCCATTGTTGACATGCTTACAGTCTTCGAATAGTACCATCGGAAAAACCGCTCGGGGAGCGCGGCGCACAGTTTCGTATTTGCTTGACCCCAATTATGGAAAGTGCGTAATATGAGCTTTATTTTGATATATTTTTGAACAGATTCGGTTCATAATTACGGATTTTATCGTAATTTGAAGTTTTAAAAACATAATTTTGAGGAACTTAACTAAATTTTTTTCTATACCCTTACTGCATACGAAAATGAAGCTTGAAGTCTCCTCTACAACTCTGTATCAGTTTCATTGAGCTATTTGAGCACGCCGCGCTCCCCTCGTCGATGGAAGAAGGTGGTGTAAGAACTTGTGTTCTGAAAGTCGCGACGGCATGCCTCCCGACCGCGGACAAGTACTTCTTTACAAGGTTGATAATTAACTTATTATGTTCTTTTAAATGATGAAACCTATCCAAAACGAAAGAAAAAGTACTGGTAAATTGATTGGTTTTTATTTTTATTGTCTAAATCGACCGTTTTTGTGTGGTTTGCACAAGTTGAAAACAAGGAAAATTTCGCTCCCGCAGCGCTGTTCGCCAGGCAAGGGGCCTGCATTGGAATACCTGCCAATGTCGGCGCACGACGTCTGACACACTGAGACTGTATCATGAAAGTGGTATGAGTCCGTGTAAGAACAGAAAGCAGCTTGCCTCCTGTTTTATTCTGACTATATAGAAGACTGAACGATGGTGGGACCAGTCTGCAATCAAAAACACCCCAAATGGAAAGCATGACATCTGGGAAAAGACAGCTTATTACACCTTCTCTTATGCCAAATGCATGAAACCTGACGTCATCTTTTCCTTTTTTTTTTGTCAGGAAAGAATCATGCCTCTATCTTTAACTTGGAAGAACTTGTACAAAAAAAAAAAAAAAGAAAGTGGCTATCGCTAGCTTGACTGGAGCTGCCCCCTGACCACCCTGCCACCTGACCACCCTGCCACCTAACCCATTTCTCCTGTGAAAGTCTGGGGACGTGGAAAAGGAGGAATACTGCCGAGCTTTTCCATGTGCTCTGTGCTCCCATGGGCCTTTGCATTTATCCACTGAAGGCAAAACCTTCGCCGCTTACGGGAGCAGATGTCATGGTTCCTAGCATTTGGTGGGAAAACGAAATTTGATTCTTCACCCGATACCTTGAGCCCAGCATCACACCTGGCCGAATGAATTTATGGTTGATAAGAGGCCATGCATGCTAGGACAAAGAAACAAAGGACGAGTAACAAATCACTAATAAAGGGGTTCCTACCCATGAAAAGTTCAAAGCCCTTTAGTACAGATTAAAAAAAAAAACAGGATAAAATCAGCCACAAATGAAATAAAATGAGCAACCATCTACTTGTAAATCAAGCGAAATCAGGAATGGTAATTGAAAAATCATGTTCTCTCTTGAAGGATGTGGCCATAAAATGATTCTCAAACAAATGCAAAGCAAAACAAACTGATACAAAAACACGTTCAGTCCATCACTCTACCATACCTGGGTAGATTGTCCCTCCAATGATACGTCCCAGGGGGTACCAGGCACGGTCATCAAACCAGTTGTGGAAGTTATAAAAGCCTTCCTCAGCCAAGAAACGGGTGGTTCGGTAGTTGAAGTATGGATCAAACTCGTGGATGACACTCTCAAACCTCAGCACAGAGAACAGGCGAGTAGAAAAAGCTGAAAGAAACGAGAAATTTTCAGCTGCTTCTAAGTAGCATCCAATTATGAAGTATAAAAAATCGAACAACATTCATCCTGCTTTGAGTCTAGTCCGTTTCTGAATGAAAAGACAGTCAGAAAGTTGTTTTCTAAACCATCAATCAGGCACACTAGGTGTTGACTTGCTCTTTGACTGACTTATCATTTTAAAAAAAAAACAAAAAAACCCAACTATGCCACTCAAAGGCGTTAATGCACAAGATAAGAGAAAAGCACTCCATGTCATTTGTTAAATTTAAAGAGATCAGTACCATGTTTTATTGTGAAACACATACTAATTTCCTTGCACAGACGCAGAATACCAAATACCATCCCTTCCCCCTTCCACTGAAATATAACTTGTTGATAGTGTCCACACTGTACGTACACAGGAAAGGGGAAAAAAAAACAAAAAACAACTTTGCACAAATCGTAACTGCTTTTGTTTTACAGAGTACCTTCAGTTTTTTTTAAACAAGATATTGACACTGCACCATGGAAAACAAGTTTGCAAATCATAGCTGCCAAACAGGCTGTAGCTGGCTAGGGTTTGAAAAGGTACATAACAGCTCATTAGTTGCTGTTAAAAAATGAACAATAAAAAGTAATAAAGGACTTATTCAGGCTCAAATTGCATTTCTTTAAGTTAAACAAAAAGTGTAACTGAAGTGGTACAACAATAACCACTAAACCAGCAGCATTTTTCTTCTTCTTCTTCTTCTTTTTTTTAATAAGTTTACATTTTTCTGACACACACTGAGATTGTAAATACATCACTTCAGGTTCTTTGGTACAGGCAGTACTCACAGAGCACAGCAGCGATGGCCAGCACCATCATCTTCAGCAGTGTGTCCTGCTTGTCTGGTGACATGCGTAGCAGCCACTGAGGCCCCCATGATCCAGATGCTGTCTTCATCTTCATCCTTGACAACTAGCACCTGGTCTGCAACACAACACAATCTACATGTACGACTCGAGTTTCTCTTACTCTCTCAGCTTGACGAGGCGTTGAGGTGGACAATGTCTGTGATTATTTTTCCATTTATCTGCTGTTCAACCTTAATCTACCTTCACTGCCACTCTCGAGTTAACTACTGATCTCTGCCCTACCCCCCTCTTGAGTAACCCATACATTTCGTTTCCATAGAGTATTTGTGAAGCACTGACCAAGCATTACAGACTTGGTGTTAGAGGACATTGGTGTTGACCTTTGTGGAACATTTTTGAATCACCTCTAAAAAGAACCCTAAAAAGCAGATTCTTTCCAGCTTGTGCTGAGTGCAGCCATGAAAAAAGTGACAGGTGACTGTCCCTTTAATACAACTGTAGACAATTTTGCTGTAAAAGTGCCGCTGAATGAAGAATGCTAAATTTTTCTTACTCACCATAGCAAGTACAAAAATACACAACACTTTCATAGGTTCTTTCTAATACACACCACTTTCAGGGGTGCTGAGTGCTCTCAAAACTTTAAGTAATCAAGTGATTCTAAAAATATATACATAGAAAGTGAGTGCTTGGTAACTTAAGGTAATCAAGTCACTCTAAAACATACACAGAAAGTGAGTGCTTGGTAACTTAAGGTAATCAAGTGACTCTAAAAATATACATAGAAAGTGAGTGCTTGGTAACTTAAGGTAATCAAGTGACTCTAAAAACATACAGAGAAAGTGAGTGCTTGGTAACTTAAGGCAATCAAGTGACTCTAAAAACATACACAGAAAGTTCTGCATGCATGATTTACAGATTTGGATGATTTTCAGCAACCTGCAGTTTCATCATGAAATGCAATTAAAGGAAAAAACAACAACAACAAAAAAACTCTCCCTTCTAAGATCCCCCACTTCCAGGCAGACACTAACACATTCAATGTTTTGAATATCGTTTTTTTTTTTTTCCATCAAACCTTTTCAAGGAGCAAATCACTAATGTCTGCTGGATAAACCATGATTTGGGCATAAGAATAAATTCAATTTGCCGCAATTTTTTTTTGGTTGGATCTAATCCAACAAAACTTGTTTGCTCTTCTGTTCTCTCCAGTCCCTACTATGGCAATGCTTTCCTTGTTGGCATTTCAAATTATCAGCTCAGAAAGTTCCCAAATACTGCAAGAAGGCCAATTTTCTAATAAAGATACAGGAACATACCACATCTCTCTTGAAATCTTTGCTCAGCCTCTGGCTTCCAAGTTCAGTTTAGAGAATTTTCTATGAACTGTTCTTGTCTCGGCTTCTCGTACTTCTAGCGCTATTAGTCACTCATGCTGACTTTGATTCCACCTTTACTTTCCATCACATAGACTCTGTGCTTCTCCTGATCATTGAATTCTTCATAATCTCTACCCATTAGAACAAATCCTTTCGCCGAAATTTTATTTCCTATCACTTTATATCCAACACACTGGAATGTACTTCCAACTGCACTTTTTACAGAATTTTCATTGGACCCTTTAGATTAGACAGTACTGAACTCTTTTCTACCTACTGTTCTCTGACCATGCTGCATGTATTACCTCTGATGCAAAATACATCCTAAGCATGTACATGTGTGACAGGAGGCCAGATGGTGAGGTAATGCAGTTAAGGACGAGTCTGTGGAGTGTGTGTGTGTGTGTGTGTGTGTGTGTGTGTGTGTGCGTGTGTGTGTGTGCATGTTATTTTATTTGTGTGTGCGTGTGTGTGTGTGTGTGTGTGTGTGTGTGTGTGTGTGTGTATTTTATTTTGTGTGTGTGCGTTTATGTGCATGCATGCACGTGTATGTTCACTCTGTATGTGTGTTCGTAGGAAGGAGAGGGAGTGATATTAGTGTGCATACATCAAGTCCAGTGAACAGTGGCCGTCTTTTAATTTTCAAAGAACGGAGTGGTGGACCTTCAGGTGATGAATATGCAACTTTCTTGACCTTCAGGGTTCAGGTAATGAATTTTGAATATGCCAACTTTCTTTTTCACCGATTTTCATGTTCTTTACAAGATGAAATGTGCTTTGAGCTCATTTGGGGGAAAGGCAGTTCATGAATGAACGGTATATCAAAAATGAAAGTGCAATGAGTAGTTTTCAACCAGAATAGTGCTAAATCAATATTGGTTATCATTATCATCATACAGCAACATGATCAACTGGAGCTTGATATACTTAGAGTTGCCTGATTTTAAAACAACATTCATCTGATCTTGATCTGCAACAAGGCCTATGAACTATGCATAACTTCTGCCTACATCAGTATGTGGCAGCCACGTAATGCATACATGTAATACATGATGTATTCCCCTTTTTCAATTCCCTGTCCTGACTGACAATTCTTCAGGTGCTAGTGCTTCATGTCAACATCATCATCATGCTAATGCTAATAAGAATGATATCAAAAAGTAAAACAGATCCAGGTCTAGTCTCCATTCAGGTGGAGATAAATCATCTCTATAGCCATTGGGGATTATGATATCCAGTGCCTGATTGTGAAATGCTTTAATGCTCCACATCCCACAGCGCTCCCTTGACAGGAAGGTGATATAATCTTTTTATGAGTGCCAAGCATTTGTTTCTGTTAGAATTGAACGACTAGTTTATGGGGATATCCCACTCCCCCCGCCCCCTCCTCTGCACATATGCCCACGTTCTCATTTCTCCGCGCTTGCTTCGCTTCCCAATAAACTGGTAAGAGCACTGACCAAAATAAATCATACATGTCTGAAGCACTACAGTATGCATATTTTTCAAAGAGTGCAAGCTGTCGACGATGGTAAGCACTACTTTGTACATCGGCCATCACAGCAGCACCAAATACTTCGTGAGAGAACAGATCACTTTAGCCGACGTGCTGCCACATCACCAAGCAGAAGTAGACGGGGTGCCACACTCACTTTGCGACATTACGGTGACAACAGCATAAAGAATCACGACGCCATAATAAAGTTATGGTGTTTGTTGAAAGAAGAGATTTTAAAGAGTCTACAACATGAATTTTTGAATTGAAAATCGTACCGTATTCGTGAGGAAACAAACACCGGCGTCGTTACCCGAAACGTGTCCAGAAGCAAATGGCGACGAGCCACGCAAGTTAGAAAGATGCAATGTGATTGCTCCTGTTTCACCACCATGAAATTCTATTGGTTAGGCCAAGTACTCTTGATATTAAAAAAAAAAAAAAAAAAAGTTTGTCTCCCCTGTCATAAAGTTTTTTTTCTTTGGCTTATTAAAAAAAAAAAAAAGAAGAAAGTGTCAATGAAATAGTATTTCAGGTGACCATACCCTCCCCCCCCCCCCCCCCCCCCCGGCAGGGAATGGGGATATTTGCCATTGTGTTTTTTCTGATTGTTTAGGCCATATGCCATCATCATAGGATGTCAAGAAAAGATTGGCTGGAGATCTTGGGAGCAACAAGGTCTGGAAGAAATCACCCGTTTCCTACTCTAAAGAAGGGGGTAGGGGTAAAAAAAAAAACATGCCATTACTCATAATATAATGCCTTAAAAATCAAATACAAGTGTTTTACGTGCGCTATGATGCTTGCTGTACATGCATACGAAATTTGACGTGTTTGAAGCACAACTGTAGTAATAGCATCCAAATAAACATGACACATGCCTTAATTGTCAATCTTTTTTAACTGCGTTTATCACACCAACCTACTACTCTTTAAATTGGTTTTGAAATGGATACAGTTGAACATAAACTGTTAACCTGTGTTCAAAATGGTGTCAAGAAAATGGTTAAGTAAGTGTTTGGGCCAATCTGCTTATAAACCATGGCCCATATAAACCATGACCAAGGGCTCTGTCTCAACACACAAGCGAGTGATGACTGAGCGTCGCAGTATGCGCCTGTCCACCAGTAGGCTTTACACACAGAACTGTTGACAACAGATTCTTCAGCGCCAAATCTTCCTCTGGAACAGCTTCACCAAGGTTCACAAGTTCAAAGTCACCGTTCTCCTCCTCGGGAGTTGGCTGGTCACAGAGGATATAACAACAAGTTCACATGGAAGTATATCCTCCTGACACCAGTCGATCTCCAAACCACCGTCTGTTGTCTTCCAGCCTCTGTCTGACGGCCCCATCAATGGCTGGTCGAGCACAATGGGCATGCTCCCAAACCTCCACCTTAGAACTGGAGATAAAGGGTAAAGATGATAATATCTCATAGCCGTTTTATGGCCTTGGCAATGACTAATTTAGGTTTCGGTCTCAGGACTCAATCCTGCTTATGTCCAAAATGTCATATTCAGGCCATTGTGTTACCCCTGGCCAAGTCAAAAAGCATTTGTTTAACTATAGTTATCAACAATACTACTGTAGTAAACAAGTGGGGTAGTCTTTGCTCCCATAAGGAAACCTAACACAGAGTAACTTTATTCAAGACTGGCACAGCCTTTTAAACTTGAATAAAGTCAGACAAATACAAAGACGAACAATCTAATAGTGGGGGAAAACAAGCGCAGGCCAGCAACTAAATGTCTTCGTAGTAATGACTTGGCAAAACTTTGAACTTACAGAGGGGGGGGGGGGGGGGGGGGGGGGGGGGGGGGGGGGGGGGGGGGGGGGGGGGGGGGGGGGGGGGGCAGCAGGAGGTTGAAGATGTAAAAACTGGGAAAAATGAAAATTAAGAAAATATGAAAACTCTTCACTGGCTGCATAAGGGAAGCATCGCAATCCCCTTTTAAAGGCAGATATATTTGTATTGCCTGCTCCGAGGCCTTTCGTCCGCTGGGTCGGAAACTCATCAGGGAGACACGGCTGGCTGTATCTGCGCTCCTGGCGTCAAATAGAGACACGCCACAGTCCATAATACCGTGGTGTTCTCACCACCAAGGGTGCAAAAAAGAATCCAATAGCACCCCCAAAAGCAGCCAGCTGCCCCCCCCCCCCCCCCCCCCCCCCCCCCCCCCCCCCCCCCCCCCCCCCCCCCCCCCCCCCCCCCCCCCCCTAAGTTCAAAGTTTTGCCAAGTCATTACTACGAAGACAATTTAGTTGTTGGCCTGCGCTTGTTTTCCCCCACTATTAGATTGTTCGTCTTTGTATTTGTCTGACTTTATCAAGTTTAAAAGGCTGTGCCAGTCTTGAATAAAAGTTACTCTGTGTTAGGTTTCCTTATGGGAGCAAAGACTACCCCACTTGTTTACTGTTTATTGTTTACTGTTCCCTGCCTCATTTCATTTCCAGTACTACTGTAGGTCTCCGTCGGTTGCAGCTGACCATGGATAGAGTATATCCAACCTAAGATTTAGCTGTCTGACTTGGCTGTTTGCTCGGCCCAAGCAGTGTCACCTGTGGCTGTAGAGTTTGATGCGAGAGTGGCAGTCTCTGTCACACCGGTCACATCTGCATGTTGGTAATGTTTTGTTTCCTGCCATCCCCTTTCTGCATGTTTACATTTCTGCTGCACCAATAAGATATAAAACCCGGTAGTAGTTGACTCGCTCTGTGTGCATCCGTAGGGAAGACTGACAGGGCAGGGAGGTAGGAGGCTCAGGTCAGTTTCGTTGTAGCTGGCTAACTGCATGTCCCCGACTGGTGTCAAGTCAAACTTTTCTCTGAGAAGGTCAAAGCGGACCTGGTTGATGCTCCTGCTTTTGGGTCTGCCATACAGACAACAGACATAGCGTTCAAGGTTGTCCACTGAATCAGAAGACAGTTCTGGGCTTCCCAGTGCTCGGTACGCATCATGAAGGAACGGCTCTTTGTGAACGCATTGAACACCCTGACCTTCCCTTTGCTCACAAAAGAACTGGTGGAGTCACAGCCGGAAAAAGCCTGTAGGCCAAGGAGTGCTTCACAGTATCCCTGTCCATACTTGGCAGCAAGGTCTGTGGTGGAAAGCAGCCTCCTGTGGCTTCCAGTGCCAGTGTCCAAGTGTATTGTTGTATGGAGCTGTAACTGAAGTGTAGTAAGAGTAGACACACATCACTGTCTGAAGAGCGCACAATTATGCCCTCGGAGTCAGAAGCATTCTTGTTCTGGTGAAAACAGTGAAGGATGATCCTCGTGTCCGCTTCTTCCTGAGTGGAAAATAGGTCTTGAACTGGTGAGGCTTCCACAGCCATGCTATCCGTGGAGGAGAGCTTGAAGCACTCGGGCCCACATGTCACAAACAGCTCTCTGTTCAGGAGTGTGGCAGCATGGGAATCTTTTCTCCATTCTGGAAGGAGGAATTTGGATGAGCTGGTTCTTGTTGTCACCATTTTTCAGAAACCCTTTCCAGTCTCTGGGGACCTAAGTATTGGGACCCTTCAGAAGGAATGCTTCGCCTTCTCCCAACGAGAACGTTCCATTGATTTGATGGAGTTGTGGTTGTACACATCTGCCACATAATTAATCCTGTCTGTAGATGGCAGAATTTTTCAGGATTCTGTCTGCCAGGTCTCCAAATGTTGGGGGAAGAGAGGTAAGTGACTACAGATGGAACATTGCGTCAATTATGTGATGGCATTTCCCCCGATCTGGTTGCTCCTTCAACTCTGTCTCCTCCAAGAGATGCACAAGCTTTGCTTTCTCTGTCTTTGCAGGCAAACCATCAGGAGCTGCTAGGGCCAAGGCACTGGACTCAAAGGGTAGCTCATGGCATTCTGCAAACTTTTGTTATTTTCCTGCAGGATCATTAGAAGTTGCCCGAACATGTCCCTCTGCGCTGCCACTTGCACCAGTTTGTTCGAAGATTATCGCAGAGTCTGTGTTTTCTGCAGTTTCGCAAATATCTTCAGCTCCACTTCTTTCAGAGGAGCATGGAAACTCAGAGTTTTCTCAACCAGTCGTTCTGTCACGAATTGGTGAAAGACTTCCTTGCCTCGTGCATCTGCTGACAAAAGTTTTTCTTGAATGCTGTCTGGTGCTTGCATTCCTGATGAGAGACAGAAGAGACCCCTCTCTTCCACTGAAAAAGGGGTCCGTGAAGCTGCAGAAGGAATCCATCATGTTTTTTTTTTTTCACACACTCCTCACTGGCTCTAGTCTCTGCACATATCGGGTCTTTGTGAACTTTGACATCATCCCCAATCATGCCAGCCATCTCAAGTGTTGCAGCATGAAAAGAAGCTCTGACATGACGTGTCATGCACCAGGTTTCACTGTCACGTCATGGTCTCGTCCTAATTATTGGGAAGGCGGTAGTGCGGAATGATTCAGTGTTCCTTGGAATGATGACTACTCAGAATCAAGAACTGCTATATTCAGAGGCTCAAATGTGAAATCTGTCCTTCTGTATGGTTCTGAAACGTGGCGAACAACAAGGACAAACACCCACAAACTCTAAACATTTATCAACAGATGTCTGCGAAACATTGTGAACATCAGATGGCCAGATGTTATTGCCAACACAGAACTGTGGAACAAGACCAAGCAAGTTCCAATAGAATTAGAAATCAGAAAACGGAAGTGGGTATGGATTGGCCACACCCTCAGAAAGTCTCCATCCAACATTACAAGAAATGGAACCCTCAAGGCAAGAGAAAAGTGGGAAGACCAAGGTAGACATGGCGAAGGAGAACCGACGCAGAAGTGAAGGCCGCCGGAATGACGTGGGCCGAGCTGAAGAGGATCTCCCGAAGTCGTGTCCGTTGGAAGAGTGTGATTGCGGCCCTATGTTCCCCAGGGAATTCAGAGGACTAAGTGGAAGTGGAAGTGTCTTTAGAGGCAGCATGGTAGCCTGAATCAACTGAGAGCGATGGACTATGGTTGCACTTTCTGTGAGTGTACATCACCGTACACCACTATATGTACAGCAATGCAGACACCCATCATGAAGGACAGGTTGACGCATGGGTGTTTATTTCTGGTCACTATTTAACAGTACTTTACAGCATTTACTACCTTCGTGACAAAGTAAGTACGTTTGTTCGTTTGAACAGTATTTTACAGCCTACAGTACCTTTGACTAAGAACCAAAGCTGACGCATCTACACAGCAACACAGCTGGAGATGTGAACAAAACTCAAACTAACTTTGATTCAAGACTGGCACAGCCTTTTCGATCTTGAAGTCGCACGAATTGGCAAGCTGGCAAGCTGTGACATGACTCTTCAGATTTCAGAGACTGGCTTCATCTGCAACGTTTGGCCTATGACATGCACCAGTATACAGTAATCTACGACCTTTCGGTTTCAGCTTCACCCAGTGATTATCACAATGAACTTTCATCTGCAGGTAAGCTTTCCAGCTTCGAATGGATAGCAGTGAGTAAGCATCGGCTTGTCTAGTTTCTGGCTTTAAGACAGAGGCTGAGGTCTTGGCCAGAGCACGATTCATCAAAACTGGTTTCATCCAGCCATCGCTCTGTTCTTTTTATAACATCAGTCTTGAAACTTCTGATGAGATTTGACAACTTCACTTTTTTTTTTTTTGTGGGTCTGCCTACCTCTGTTCTTGCTGGCTGGTGCGAGTTGGGAGTTCAAGTATGGTGGGGTTTCAGGTGGATCTACTGGGATCTCCAGCTCAGCATCTTGAGTCAGATTGGTGGAAGTGGAGTGTTTCTACAGTCGGACTAATCCACCTGATGGAGATTTAAAATTTTAAAAAAAAAAAAAAAAAAGTCTCAGTTTTGATCGCCACGTTTGGCGTTAGTGCCCTGGCAAGTGGAGATTGCTGTCAGCCTGCTGGTTACAGGAAGCAGTGCCAATGCCCTGGCCCATGCCATGAATCTATTGCCCACAAGTTACACACTCGATTCCTCCTACCTCCCCCCCACACACCTCTCAACCTCCCCCTTCCCTCCCCCTGTCGCCCCCTCAGTCGTCTTCCTTTTCATTCCAACTCACAGTGACATCGAAAGTACCAGAAAGATACGATGTACTGTCATATTTCTTTCTATGTCAAATATGTAAGAGAGTAGATTTTTTTTCTCTCTCTTAACTTGAGAGAGAAACTGGCTGAAATATCACGGAGTGCAGAAAGAAGTTTACACAATTATTGTTAACGTTAAAGAAAAAAAAAAACGGTGATGACAACGATAATGACCATAAATCTTACCTTTCAAAAGCAGCCATGCGAGGAATGGGATGGTTTCACTCTCACGTCATGGTCTCGTCCTAATTATTGGGAAGGCGGTAGTGCGGAAATGATTCAGTGTTCCTGGAATGGATGGACTATGGCTGCACTTTCTGTGAGTGTACATCACCGTACACCACTATATGAACAGCAGTGCAGACACCCATCACATCACCGCACACCACTATACGAACAGCAGTGCAGACACCCACCCATCACATCACCGTACACCACTATATGAACAGCAGTGCAGACACCCATCACATCACCGTACGCCACTATATGAACAGCAGTGCAGATACCCATCACATCACCGTACACCACTATACGAACAGCAGTGCAGACACCCATCATACAGTCAGCTAAGGACAGGTTGCTGGCAAACACACTGTAGCCACTGGAAGACGCCACGCTCTTCAAAAACAGACGTGCGCAGAAACAGGACACTACCAACGAAAGACAGACAGGCGGCCAGCCATAAAAAAAAAACCCGCGGTACGTCCAGGACTGCAGCAGGTCTCTGCAGGAGGAAACTTCATCTTCAGGAGAGATGCGAACTAATGAATCAAAGCTATGAGGAAGTATTTCAGTGCAAGAAAATTTACAATTTTGCGCGGATATGAAGCGTAGGTTGGAAAGACCTCAGAACAGTGTGCCTGTACCCATCGTCAACATAGCGCAGGCCTCCAAGGGTGGTACAGGACTGCTCTAAAGGCAGGGTGAAGACAGTGCTTCTCTGGGTCCTCCCCAGCACCTTCGGGTGTTTCTTTTTCCCACAATTTTGCGCGGATATGAAGCGTAGGTTGGAAAGACCTCGGAACAGATCGGTGGAAATGTTTGAACGGGGGGCTGTTATCTATGTGAAGTTTATTTCACTGTGGTGTGAACTGAAAACCCATTGGACCAATGGTATGAATGGGTGTGAATGTTAAATTCATTGTCTTTATGTCAGGAAACAGGGACAAAAACTGGGAGGGAACACCCGGACTGGATCATCCACAGGATTTGTTGACTTGTTGCTTGCGTGGACTTTTCGGTCAACCTGCACAGAGCAAGGAAACAGGGGGATAAATATTGCAATGCTGCTTGTGGTTGGAGCAGCAGTGTGGTGAAAATGCCTGCTACTTCTCAGAGAGAGAAAGAGAGAGAGAGAGATAGCAAAAATTTTATTGGACTCTAACATAAAAAGTTAGACCCCCCCTTCCCCCGGTAAGAATTTACATAAATATAAAAAAAAACAACCAACAAACAGCAGCAATACCAACAACAGAACTAAACAGAAATTGGCAACTTAACCCGATGTTTTTGTTTGTTTGTTTGTTTGTTGTTTGTTTCTTCTTCTTTCTCCATACTACAACTGCTATTGCCTTATTATCACCAAAAGTAGTAGTAATCCTGTCTCAATTTATTATTTCAATATTTAGACCTTTATTAGTATTCTTATGAGTAATATAATTATTATCATCATTACTACCTTGACTCACACATTATTATCTCCCTTCTAACGCCTCGTTTTCATTCAACGCCTGCCTACCTTGCGCTGAAGAAATCTAAGCTAAGTGAAAAATTCGTTCATTTCGTTCATTTTCATTGTCCTACTTGTTTGTGTCTTGATTGAGAAGGCTGCAACCCAGGCAGACAGACCAGCGTCAGACTTCATCTGTGCCCTCTGCCACAGGGACTGTCATTCCCGTGTCGGACTGGCCAGCCACACCCCGTCGCTGTACCAGAATAGACACCTAGAGCGCAGCTCCATAGTCTTCCGAGACTGAAGGATGCCTACCTGATTGAGAAGACCTAAGAGGTCGAAATGCGTCGTGTTTTTTGCCTTGTGACTCGTTTGTCCACGTTTCTCTTGGCGGTTCGCTAAAATTTATTTAAGATTTGTTTAGATTTCCGCCTGCAGTCGTCTTACTTTGCAACTAGATTTTTTTTTTCTTCATTTTTCTCTTTCACAAGTTGTTCCCTAATTTTCACTCTTCTGTGTACGGTGACATTACACCTCTCAGGTCATGAAGGAGAAAAATGGCCAGCTATTTTTTTTCCCCGCATTTCAGCTGAACTAACTTTGAGTTTTAAGGGAAAAGAAGGATCCAGTCGTAACAACAAATGTACAAAAGTGGTGACTTGTTCCGACTTTTTTTTTTTAAATGCTGTTTTTTTTTTTTTTTTTTTTTAACAGTGTTCTAGTCATTATGTTGATTTATGAATATTAAAGATTAGAGCTCAAGAAAGACATCGTATGGATTAAAATAATTTGATTTGAAATAATGTGTAAGTTGTTGAAGATCAGTAAGGAACTCATATCCCATTGGCTGGACGTGGACATACGTGTAAATTGCTAACATTCTTTTCATTACCCGAGTACCTTCACTAGCCAACAGTTCCGTGTCAACTCAGTCAACACCCTTTGCCTGTCCCAGTAGTACCCCTAGATTGCTTTCATGATTATCATCATCATCATCATTATCGCCATTATTACGTTTGCCACTATAGATCAAACCATATCATTTAACTCTCCTGCAACCCCTCTCCTTTCTCCCCTTCTGTCAGTATAGCTATTACTCTCGCTATGATTACTATAGTCGGGTTTTGTCATTATTAATGATTATGCAACCATCATTCTTCATATTCAAAGTCGTGGTAGTCAAGTTCTCATTATTTACTTCCTTTTCTTGGACTTTGGACGGGTGAAGGAAGGGGAAAGTATTACAAAAAAAGGGGACACACCCCATTTCCGCCTTCTCTGGTCTGACCGTCCGTATCAGCTTAATGCTGGATAGTAATCTGTTCCTACTTCGATCTGTGTTTCAGTAAAACCTAGGATTATAACCTATCCTTAGTTCTGTATCAGCATACCTTGAATTGTCGTCTATACTTGGTTTTCTGTGCTTCAGTTAAATTGTTAGTTGTAATCTGTATCCGGTTCCGGGATTCAATACCTTTCCTGGCTCTGAGATGACCCTCATCTTCAGGCAAGGCAAGGCGATCCAGTTACACTTCCCTGGGGATTTCTTCTTCCACGCTGAGCTGGGTGACGTCTTCTACAATCGATTGGTGCCATGGACCATGTTTCCTTCTCTGATGTCTTTCTGAAGTACGGTTACGATGTGTAACATGTCCACTTTTAAAAACGTGCTATCGATCACACACACACACACACACACACACACACACACACACACCACACACAAAAAATTCTGCAAATACGTTTATTTTCACATAAACCACTCTCTCTCTCTCTCTCTCTCTCTCTCTCTCTCTCTCTCTCTCTCTCTCTCTCTCTCTCCTCTCTCACACACACACACACACACACACACACACACACACACAATTCTGTATAAATGTTTGTTTTCACATAAAAGATTCTCTCTCTCTCTCTCTCTCTCTCTCTCTCTCTCTCTCTCACACACACACACACACACACACACACACACACACATACACAAAGATTCAAAGAGTCGAAGATTTTAATCCTGTGACCCCTTTTGGGGTATGGAGGACTTGAAACAAATCAAACAAATGTAAATAAAACTAATCAAACATCCAAAATTTTTCCCTATAATTAACGCTGAAGATAATGTTACACAACTTCACTAAGTTTTCGAAATTTTCGTTAATTTTAGCAACACTTTTACCACCACAGAGCAAACGACAGTACATAAATACCGACTTTATACAAATAAACGTTCTTGGTAAAAACTGATTTCAAATGCCGTAATATTTGGTGCATTTCATTACAAAATGAAATTCATCTCCAAGGTCATTCTGGTCACAGTCCCGACAGAATCGTTCATCGTAAGGTATTCCAAATCGTCTGCCAATTTCTATCATGATGATAGATGATAGATGATAATGAATACTTATGAATCATGAGTTTATGATTACCATAGCAAAACCGAATTAGTGGGAATATATAAACATGAGGTAACATTTCAATATATTTTTCACGGCAGAACTCTGTTTTGAAATTTCTATAAAATGAACACTTGTTATTAAATTTTAAGGCATCATTCCGTGCACGTATGTAAATATCTTCTGATGAATTACGAATATTTCTACAAAGATTGTGAACAAACGAAAACTTTTGCGTCTCCCAAACAGTCGAATTTTGCTTCAGTTAGGATATCCCGTATACACATCAACTACCTAGATGTAAACCCTGATTTCTGTATAAATCATATTATAATACTTTATACAATTTAGAGGAATATTTGTTTGTTTGTGGAGAAAGTAATAATGACCAGAATTTTATCATCCGTGCATATACTTGAACTGAAACAGGACGCACGCACGCACGCACGCACGCACGCACACACACACACACACACACACACACACACACACACACACACACGCACGCACGCACACAAACACACGCGCGCGCGCGCGCTCGCGAGCGCACACAAAACAATGCTTCACTCGAAACAGGCGTCGTAAATGAAAAATAAACACATATTAAAAAATCTATTTCAAAATATCGCATTGTTGAGCAGAACAATCTCCCCCCCCCCCCCCCCCCCCCCCCCCCCCACCGCGCCACCATTTTTTTTGTGGTAAAAAGTGCAACGCCTTCTTCCTCACTATAAGCAATTCAGACTATAAGCAAGCATTCTCCCATTTAAAGCCAAACTTCTATACAATAAGGGACCCTTTGTGCATAAGATACTCCATGAAAATGCTACACTTTCTTTTGGTCATTTTTAACGACTATTGACATTCACATAACGTAAACGTCCCGTTGCTATGATTAAGATACAAATCTAGTTTTGCGTATTTCGGAGGTTGGGCATACTCCTCAAGAACTTAAAAATGAATCAAACTTAATAAAAAAAAATCAAATCTTATTTTTCAAAAATATCTGATGAATGTCTCAAATTTGATTCCACTATACTCTAAACTATATCAAGCAAAAAAAAAAAAAAAAAAAAAAAAAAGAAAGAAAGAAATCACATTTAACACTTACGACAGTACAAAGAATGACGAGAGACTTATCTGATGTCCATGTGGTGTGCTGTGAAGAATGGTCTCTCTTCGTTCTTTGCTTGTACTGTCCTAAATGTTAAATGTGATTTTTTTTTTTTTTTGCTTGAAGAAGACCCAAGAGGTCGAAATGCAACGTGTCTTGTCCTGTACTTTGTTTGTCAATGTCCTTGGCAGCAACTAACCCCCGCTCTTTCTAAATTTTGCTTCGTTCTCCGCCATCAGTCGCTCCATTTTGAAACTATACAATAGGTGGGTTTGGGGTCACGTGAGGGGGGAAGGGAGGAGGAACCTGAGGAAGTAGAACCGGGTGCGCGAGTGCCACATCTCTCATCTGTGATTGCCGGTCCATGGTTCACGTGGTTCTTCGTTCGTCACATCTTGACTGGGGTTTCTCTTCAAACTTGGCTCAGAACGTTTGGAGACCTGGCTCAGCGCACGTCTTGGCGTTCCAGTCTTTAGTTCACTTGGATCTTTGCTGGTTGACTGTGACCTTCGTTGTCTTCAAAGTTTGCCTGATTCGGGTTTGACTAAGACGACGAGCACGCTCTCACCAGATTGTGATGGATTACCTTCTTCTGGGAAGACGTTTTGTGATTCCGATTTTCTCCTGCTCTAACGAAGACATTTTATATGGTAAGTAACCTTTTTCTCAATTCTCCTGTGTTCCTTGTACATTTGCATTATTATTATTATTATATTGGTGACTCATGACAGTGTGGAAGACATGCGGGGCCGCACCACATTGTGCAAGGGGGTGATGCTCAATTTGTTTCAGAGAGCAACAGAGACCAGAACGTTTATTGTGGGGGCTGATTTATCCTTTTTGTTTATTTTCCTTTTAGCAAATGAAGTGCACCACACACACAAAACTGAGGAGGAGGAGGAAAGGGGGGTGAAAGGTGTGGGGAGGGCGGGGAGCGGGGGAGCTACTTTACACACCTTTCCTCTCTAGTGCAGTGACTTTCCGTCCCACCCACTTCCTCATCTCGACAGCTGGTTCCAGACATCTGTTTGGTATGCGTGCAGATGGAGCACACCATGTCTGCAGTCAGGAAGAGCCCGAGAAGAGTTCTCCGCTATTCCATGGTCAGGAGAACC
>JADBJO010008085.1:50000-57500 GCA_016801955.1 Conus betulinus | reverse complement strand
GTGCCAGGAGTTTGCAGCTGGCACCCGGCCTTTGCAGCTCTTCTTAGAAGCTGTTGCACGCAACACATTCGACTGATGTAGGTCTTTGTGTGTCAATGTTGTCTTTTATCCTGAGTGTCATACCCTGAGATCCAGAAAACGGTTTGTATGCGGTTGCCATGTACATTATTATTAAGTGAAGATGAAATAAACAAAAACAAAAAAATATATATATATATACACATGTGTGTGAGTGTGTGTGTGTGTGTGTGCGCGCGAGCGTGCGTGCGTGTGTGTACGTGCGTGCGTGCGTGCGTGCGATTGTTATGTTCTGTCAACTTAGTGAGCATTTGTCTGGTGAGCATTTATCCGGTGAGCATTTGTCCAGCACTCCAATATCCATTCCACCCATCCTGCAATTCATGACGATGCGCGATGGGATCCATATATGTGTGTGTGTGTGTGTGTGTGTGTGTGTGTGTGTGTGTGAGAGAGAGAGAGAGAGAGAGAGAGAGAGAGAGAGAGAGTAAAGCGAGAATTCTATTTTTCAACAAAGTGCTAACAGTGCCGAGTTCCGACACCAAAATACAGAATTAAAAAACGGCGTTTTCAAAAACGAATTAAACCAGCTATATTTTACATCTTTTTTTCCAACCGAATTTTAACTAGATGACGCTTGCTCTTGCAAATTAATTCCTGTTCAGAACAATTACTCTGCAGTTTAATACTCGTCACAACATACAGTATATTCCAAATGAACCAAAGAGAAATGTTCTCTTAACAAAATATACTGGGCACCCGAAAACAACCCTGACAAAATCCCACCGAATCAGAGACGAATGAAAGACAAACGCCGATCGGAGACAAACATTTCTGTCAACCGTCGTCATATCATTGCTCATGAAGCAAAGGAGAGCAGATCACCCGGGTAAACAACAACAGCGTTTGAATTGAGGCGATTTTTCAAAGAGGGGAAAGGGGGAAGGAAGGGAGTGGGATGGAGAGGTGGTGGTGGGGGTAGGGATGGTGAAAAATGTCCTCCCTTTCTTACCACTGACAAGCTGCATGCCAAAAATTACTGCGCCAAGGCTTTGCTTAAGGAGTCGAGTATTTACAGCCTGGCGCGATTAGATTGTTTTGATGATTTTTATCGTGTCTGAAAGTTGATTCTCCTCATTTTCTTTCATATGGGGCCATCAAGGTACAAGCCAGGTGGGGCCCAAGCAGAGAGATTAGATTAAAGGAAATGGAACTATTTGGGCGCTTCGAGCTGGTGCAAAGACTGGGTCACGGGTGAGTGCAAAGGCCTGAAATGTATGTCAGCTAAGGGGAAGGTCATGTATTTGAAGATTGTAATGAAATCGGTGAGCACCCCCCCCCCCCCCCCCCTCAAGGGAACTAACTGGTGGGAAGTTGTTCTTTTGATCAATTATCAGTTTGAAATCAAATGCTGACTCAAACTCATGGTAGGCGTCATAACGCTGACATGGATATTCAGTGGTTCAGTGCAAAATCTCAATTGCGGCGAGAGGCCTGTCGCCACTCCGGGAGAGGAACCAACAGGCTTTTCTCTCGTGAACAGGGCTATGTACACGAAGGCTAGTGGTGTGTCGCATTAACAGATAGCAACAGATACATAGCATCCCGTATTTTGTATTTCAACCAGTACTGTTATAACCAGCGGACATTCAACAAGTTTCCTTGATGTGAGTTTTGCAGATGTGTGTTTCACAGTAAAAAAGAAAAAGAAATAGGAAAGGGAACCGAGATTTTTTCAGAAAAGAAAAAGTTAAAGAAATCCCGACAATAGTCTTAAGGACTTCAACACTATACACTGTCAACTTTGGCTTGACCGCCCTCCTCCTCCCTGCTTTATGTGCACTACCCTTGCAAAATACCAGTTCCTACTCTGATACATTTTGATGGCTTAGAGCCAAAACCGTATATCTGGAAAATGACTTTTTTGAGACCAAATGGAGTTGAAATTTTGAAAAATTCTTACTTTGTTTGTATGCTTTAAAACAACAATCAACTTCTCAATTCTGATGCCTGTCAGTGCAGTTTATTCCAGGACATGTTGCCAAGCTGTTGACCATAAAGGCTCAAGAGAGTTTTGCTGACTTTGTAAGATGTGACTGGTATCTTGGGTCAAAACGGAATGAAACACGTGAACGGCGAGAACAACGAAAGGCGGAAGTACGTGTGAACGGCGAGAGTCACGTGAGCGAAGGACTGACTGACTTGGCTGAATAGCAGAGTGCACCATTCGCCTCTTTCAGCTTTGACCAGGACCACGACCACGACAGCCCGACCACGATGTTACTGACGTCGGGAGTGTGCCGGGTGGGTGTCTTTCTTCATCTCAGTCATCCACAGCTGCTATGCGAAGACGTTTGGAGTCTGATTTTCTCCCACTCGTCAAGATTTCTGTTTGGTAAGTAAGTCTTTTCTCTCGTCTCTTAAGTGTCGCGCCTTTGTATGATAGAAAATGTTTTTATCACGTGTGTTGGCAAGGATTTCATTTCACTGGCGGATCTGACCGACTCGATTAAAGAATGATTGTGTCATAAATGCGCTTAAAAATTAAACTTGTTCGTCTCTGGGCCACATCAAAGTTGGTTCAGATATTTTTCACAAGCATCTTTTAGAGAGTCGGACAGCACTAATGCAACAGATGTGGGCGAAACTCATACCGTCTTTGATAGAGCAGACCTTAGTAAGTGAATGAATAACATTACAAAAAGATGAGAGAGTGATGAAAATGAAAACTAGGCAAAACGTCTATGACCTGAAATTGTCAGTGAAATTCAGATCGGCAAATTTATGCTTCTTTCAATCAAAACAATCAACTGTAAGGCTTGATCTTCGATAAGTTTTATTACCATCTGAATCCTCATGTATACATGTCCTAAAACGATTGTTTCTGATAAAATGATTTTCAGTCTCCACAGTGATCCTTTTTGACCCGTTCTCTTTCGGAATAGTTGAGTTTTACGTCCTCATAGCGA
Organism: Conus betulinus; assembly: GCA_016801955.1. Lineage (NCBI taxonomy): Eukaryota > Metazoa > Mollusca > Gastropoda > Neogastropoda > Conidae > Conus > Conus betulinus. The sequence continues at coordinate 54,513 of JADBJO010008085.1, read as the reverse complement.
AAGCTTTTAGGGACAAGTTTCTCATTTAATGGTTAAGTTTTACGTCATAGAGAAAGTTTTTAGGGACAAGTTTCTCATCTTATGGTTGAGTTTTACGTCCTCATAGCGAAAGTTTTTAGGGACAAGTTTCTCATCTTATGGTTGGGTTTTACGTCCTCATAGAAAAAGTTTTTATGGACAAGTTTCTCATCTTATGGTTGAGTTTTATGTCCTCATAGCGAAAGTTTTTATGGACAAGTTTCTCATCTTATGGTTGGGTTTTACGTCCTCATAGCGAAAGTTTTTTGGGTCAAGTTTCTCATGGTTGAGATTTATGTCCTCATAGCGAAAGCTTTTAGGGTCAAGTTTCTCGTGTTATGGATGAGTTTTACGTCTTTATAGCAAAAGCTTTTAGAGACAACTTTCTAATCTAATGGTTGGGTTTTACGTCCTCATAGCGAAAGCTTTAAGGGACATGTTGTTCTTTCACGGTAGTCTTTGGAAAGTTTCTCATCAGTTGTGGCCAGTTAATATTATACTGCCAGCGCTCTTGCAGCACCCTAAAATGGAAACGGCCAATGAAAAAAGGGGGCACACGTCACTGCTTTACACACTCCTCATTGTACGACTTGATTCTTCTTCGTCTTTTCTTTCGGTAGGTTGTTATACAGCACCCTGGCGAACCCAAGTAAATGTAGGCGAACCCAAGTAAAAGTATAATGTTTTATGGTTCAATCAATGCATTAAATAAAAAAACTAACGCTTCTCCAGCTCATAGGACAGAAGAGCTAACAGTTACAGCTTTATTCTTGAAGAACACTGTCGGCTTTCTCACCTTGCTACCTGTATAACCAAGAGGTGAGATCACACCCTTCTGTGCTACATAAAGTGTTAAAACAGCTTTTCCCCCACATCCATAGGAGTAATATCTGATTGTAATTCACAAACTCTGTAACTGAAATCAGAGGTTGTAAGCGATGCAGGCAAGTTTCTCCCCGAGTAATTCATATCCACTGAGCAGATCTTCAGCCCTACTCCTGTAGGGCGAGACTGGTAGAAGTGAGATACATATATGCTCAGTTTTTGAGCAGTTCTCATATTTGCAATAAAAACACAGTGTCACGGTGAAGTGACATGACTCCTCTGAGTTGACACTGCTAACTTGATCGAGATGCCAGCTTATCCTTGTGGATGTTGTGAAAACCAGCTGCGGCAGAAACGGCATTGTATGCTCTGTGTGCCACAAGTGGATTCATCTTTTACTTTTACTATACTTTTACAACCAAACACATTGCACCTAATTAGTACACATATCTGTCCATTTAATTAAAAAAAAAAGGTTATTAATAAAAATGGGCATTTTGACCATTGCACAGTTAGGAGAGAGATTTGAATACTGTTTCACTAAAATTATTATCAGAAGTATATTAACAGTTTGAAGCCATAAATAGATGTGGTATTTATTAGAATACTGTATACTATGCACGTGTATGTGGCTAAGGCTATGCTATTAAATGTGTCTTTTTTCATTAACATAATGTGATCGACTTTTCAGACGGTGTGTGTCACGTGATGCTGAGCAGCCAAGATCCTGGTCACGTGAGAACCTCCACACTGTGTGTCCCAGGTGTGCTTTCGCCGATCAGAACAACAACTTCACAGCGGCTGTTGCAAGCTTGATATTCATTTTAATATTCGTTTAACACACACACACACACACACATACACACACACACACACACACACACACATATATATATATATCCACACTTTCGTTTTGTTCCATTTTATCACCCTTCGCTGGCTGCTTTGGGGGTGCTGTTGGATTCTTTTTTGAACCCTTGGTGGTGAGAACACCACAGAATTATGGACTGTGGTGTGTCTCTATTTGACACCAAGAGCACAGACACAATCAGCCGTGTCTCCCTGATGAGTCCAATCCAGAGGACGAAAGGCCTAGGAGCAGGCAATACAAATACATCTGCCTTCGAGAGGGATTACGATGGTTCCCTCAGGCAGGTAGTGAAGGGTTTCTCATATTATAATACATTTTCCCCCCATTTTCTTCAACCCCCCCCCCCCCCCTCCTTTTTTTTTCTCTAAAAGTTAAAAACTTTGCCACGTGATTACTATAATGACTAAAGAATTGTTAGCCTGCAGGGGATGAGGCAGCAGACACGGAATGATTTATATATATATATATATATATATATATATATAAAGAATACCACTAAAATGCCTAATAAAATTCTTAAAGTGCTCAACCCCTTGGGGAGCAACATCTGTTCAAAATAGGATGGTAAAGGGGAGTTTTAAAATCAACAGATGTGTTTCGAGCGCTGGCTCTCCCCTGTTGATTTTAAAACTTCCTTTACCATCCTATTTTTAACGGATGTTGCTCCCCAAGGGAAGGCACATTGCCGACAATTTCTTGTCCTGTTTTGTGTCGTGCATTAAAACTGCGTTACTTCACTTTGTTTTGTGTGTTCTTGCTTTTTTCGTCTGATGACGACGATGATAACGATGATGGTCATGATGACGATGATAACGATAATGATGATGATGTTGATGATGATGATAAGCAGGATTGTTAGAGCAAGAAATGTAGCAATCGGGAAAAAATTGCTTTCTTTCTTGCTTCCAAATGGTAATGATGATAATTATGATGTCATGATGACGATGATAACGATAATGATGATGCTGATGACGATGAAAAGAAGATTCTTAGAGCGAGAAATGGGGAAAAAAATGCTTTCTCGCTTTCCAATGTAATGATGATAATTATGATGGTCAAGACGACGATGATAACGATAATGATGATGCTGATGACGATGATAAGAAGATTCTTCGAGCAAGAAATGTAGCAATGGGGGGAAATGGCTCTCTCGTTTTGCCCGATTTCTCATCCAAGAGCCATACAGCGTCAACTGAATATATACACACGTCTCCCATAATGTCATACAGTCTTTTTGTAATCCCCACTTACCAAGACTACTTCTCCCGTCCCGCCCTCCCACCCCTCTCTCTCCCCCACCCCCTACCCGCCCCTTCCCTCTCCAAGCATTCCTCTTCGCCCTCTGCCGACACTTCCCTGACCCTCACCTTTGCTAGGCACCCCCCCCCTCCCCACCTCCTCTGCCATTCCTAGTGTTAAGCATCTTTCGGGCGAGACAAAAAAAAACAACCCAAAAACAAAACAAAAAAAAAAAAACCCAAAAAACTCGTGAGGTCCCGCGCGCGGGTCTACCGGCTACAGGCCACAATTAGGATTGGGTACTAAATCACTGTGTAATATTACATGTAAGCGTTTCAAGGCCACACACCACAATTAGGGATAGGGCACTAAATCACTGTATAAAGCATGTAAGCGTTGGAAGGCCTACCACACATTTGAGCCTGCATTTCATGTTAAACTGACAATTTATTGATCAAAAGAACAACTCCCCACCCATCATTTCCCCATGTTTTGGGGGCGAGTTTCACCGGTGAAATCAGTCTTCCAATACATGACCTTCCCCTTAGGTGATAACACATATCAGGCCTTTGCACTGACCTGTGACTCTTATCTTTGCGCCAGCTCAAAGCGTCCCAAAAAATCCCATTCGTTTGACGTTAATCCATCTGCTTGGAACCACCTGGCTGTACCTTGAGGGCTGTATGAAAGAGAGTGAGGAAGATCAACTTCCAGGCACAATAAACATTCTCAAAACAATCTGACTGCGCCAGTCTATAAATACTCGACTCCTTTAAGCGAGGCCTTGGGGTATTGCTTTTTGGTGTGCAGCCACTGGGATCAGACAGTGGAGGGGGTCCAGTTTGCTACTGAGCACCACAACGATTTTTTTCTTCCATGGGATACCACGCAGGCCAACACTTAATTCAAAACATTAACATTCATTCCACCAGTGACGCCTATGGAAAGACAACCTGTTGTTGTTGTTGTGCCGTGCAGTACTTCACTGCTGCTGTGTTACTCGCACACTTTCTTATAGTTTCCCAAACAGTACAAACACAACCTTGGGGGGGGGGGGGGGCAGTCATCAGAGAAGCATCCACTACCCCTGGAGGTTCTTGGCACCGCCACTGGCACCGTGCTGGGAGAGCAGTCTGACCAGATGCTGATGGCCCGAGGCGCTGGCCTCCTGCACCGGCGTCTGCTTGTCCACGTTGCGGGCGTTGAGGTTGGCTTCCAGCTGAAGCATCAGCATCACCAGCTCTGTGTGCCCTGCCCGACAAGCCAGGTGCAGCGGGGTGTTGCCCCTGAGATCCCGGCTGTCCAGGCTGCCTCCCTGACACAGGAGGACTTTGACCAGCTCGGTGTCGCCCTCATGACAGGCAGTGTGAAGTCTTTCTTCATCGGACTGGCTCAGCGCTGGGGTGGCTCCGGAAGCGTTGTCTGCATGGTGCTTCCTTTTCCGCGCCAGCTGGGGCGGGGTCAGTCCTTTCCTGTTCCTGGCGGCCAGCGAAGCTCCACTCTTCACGATCATCTGGATCACGTCGCGCTCCCCGGAGTGAGCGGCCAGATGTAATGCTG
>JADBJO010008085.1:32500-37500 GCA_016801955.1 Conus betulinus | reverse complement strand
TATTTCTGGAAAACTCGGTTTAATTCCACAACAGCTTTCTTACCCTTGGTCACAAAATGCTCTGTACCTAATTTAGCACTGATTTTTGTTGTGTGAAACAGAAACCCAGATAGCAATAATTATTAACTACTTCTAATCTTAGACCATTGAAATACCATCGCTCGCGTTTTCCAAGAAAACCACCTTTCCTAAACACCATTACCTTAGTTTTTTCAGTGTTAACAGTTAACTGCATGTCATCACAACAAGACTTCAACACATTTAATTGGTTTTGCAAGCCCCATGGAGTTGTAGAATTAGAGCTACATCATCAGCAAAGAGCAAAAATAAATATTTCCAAAAGGTCTGGCAATAAATGAACGCCATGCCTTCCTCTTTCGCTCATATGATCTGCTAACTGTTAATAAATATTGAGAACAATGTAGGGCTCAAAAAACGCATCCTTGTCTCACACCAATCGGGCATTCAAAGAACTCAGATATATCAGAATTTGCACGGACACATGAAATTAGGGATTCGTACATTGCTGTTAAAAAACGCAAAAAAAACTTCCCCTCTACTCCTTTACTTCTGATGCATTCAATTAACTTATCGTGTCTGTCCGAATCGAAAGCTTTTTTAAAATCCACAAAAGCAACATACAATTTTTTTTTACCTTTTTTGCTCAAACACTTCTGAGCAATCGCATACAGATTGAAAATCTGATCAATGGTGGAGTAATCTTTTCTGAACCCAGCTTGGCTTTCTGATATTAATTCATTGTTTTCAACCATGTGTACAATCTCGTGTTCAATATAGAAGTGTAACATTTGGATAAAAATACTTAGCAAAGATATACCTCTGTAAGTATCTACATTTTTTGGATCTCCCTTTTTTATGAATTGGAATTATAACCGCTTTCGACCAATCTTTTGGATAGATGCCTTTATCAAAAATTGAGTTGAACAGCTTTATGATAAAAGAGCGAACCTGTCTGCCGCCATTCTTCAGCACTTCAGCTGTAATTCCATCTAATCCACACGCCTTTCCGACTTCAGTTTATCTATCGCTCTATTTACCTCCTCTTCCGAAATACTTCTGTTTAGAACATGGTCCAGATGATCCGTTAAATCTATTTCTGGGCCTGAGTAGCCAGTATGTGCAGCTGTGTCAGTCTGGATACAGTCTTGAAATGATTAACCCAGTCCACCGTTTTTATGTTATTCGTGGATTTATCTCTGTTGCCATGTCCCATATTTTTAAGCTGTTTCCAGAAACATGATGGATTCAATAAATTACTGGCAAGAGATTCTGCTTTCAACTTCCTGAACTCTCGTCGTTTAGTTTTCAGTAAGTGCTTGTACTTTTCCCGTTCTTGGACGTAGATCAATTTGTCTGTTATGTCCTTAGTTTTTCTAAAACGGTTCAACGTTCTTCTGGCTTCTTTTTTTAGCTTGATTACATTCTGTGTCAAACCATTCTGATCGCTTGTTCTGATCAGAACGAGATTTAAAGGACATGCACTCACTAGCTTCAGTTAGGCTTTGAACAAACAGTGTCAATGCATTGTCAACATCGGAATCCAACGAATTAAAAGCCAATGTAATTTTGTTCTGTATGTTATCACTATTCAGCCTGTTTGACAAAAATATCCTTTTTGTCATCGTTCCACCTGAATGCTTTTTACTGAACTACTTTCATCTTTCATCATTTGTTCATTGCATGCTTCAGTTCCACCAACCTTCAGATCAACTCGCATTACAACTGGCAGATGATCAGAGTCTACAATACTTTCGACATCAACTGCAGCAATATCAATGAAGAAAAAACAGTTCACTTGATGCTACAAAGTAGTCTACTGTACCTAGAGATGCCTACTGTACCTAGAGATGTCTACTGCCTAGAGATGAAATATATGTGCAGCTATCATCAAAATTCTTTTCACATAGACCATTCAAAATAACACACAATCAACTGGTTACCAAAAACATTTATAAAACATGTCCTGAGAATTTCTACAAAATTCATTTACAACAAAGGCATTTGGGCCGATGAAATCTATGTTATCTTCTACAGAAGAATAATTACAGTACCCTGTTCTGGAATTGAGATCTCCAGTTAACAGAATGTAGAAATCATTGTAGGAGTGTTGAAGGTCTAATATGATTTGTTCCAAAACTTCCATACCAAAACCATCGTATTGGTCTTTCCAAAACACAGAATCATGTGGATGAATATATGAACAAATTAGCATTAGAGAGAGAGAGAGAGAGAGAGAGAGAGAGAGAGAGAGAGAGAGAGAGAGAGAGAGAGTCATGTTTGAGAATGCGCGCGCGTGCACGCGAGCGTGTGTGTGTGTGTGTGTGTGTGTGTGTGTGTGTGTGTGTGTGTGTTGTGTTGTGTTGTTGTGTTGTGTTGTGTGTGTATGTGTGTGTGTGTGTGTGTGTGTGTGTGTGTGTGTGTGTGTGAACAGTACAAATGTGCCCGGGTCAGTGTTTATATGGTGAAAAGCTATTAAAAAAATTTTTTTTTAAATCTCCACGTTCCTCGGCTAGAATTCGGAGGACCTCCATTGGCAAGATATTTGGGAAAAGAGAGAGAGAGAGGGAGAGAGAGGGAGGGAGAGAGAGAGAGAGAGAGAGAGAGAGAGAGAGAGAGAGAGAGAGAGAGAGAGAGAGAGAGAGAGTCGCGTTTGAGCACGCACTCGCACGCGGACACGCGTGTGCGTGTGTGTATTTGTACATGTTAGTGTATGTGCACCCGCAAGGGTACACACACACACACACACACCGTGTGTGTGTGTGTGTGTGTGTGTGTGTGTGTGTGTGTGTGTGTGTGTCCTTCATTTAACGTCTATCCACTATTCGTGATATAGACAATTCGTGATATTAGTGTGTGTGTGTGTGTGTGTGTGTGTGTGTGTGTGTGTGTGTGTGTGTGTGTGTGTGTGTGCGCGCGCGCGCCCGCCCGCACGTGTGTGTGTGTGTGTGCGCGTGTGTAAGTGTATGTGTAGGAGAGAGAGAGAGAGAGAGAGAGAGAGAGAGAGAGAGAGAGAGAGAGAGAGAGAGAGAGAGAGAGAGAGAGAGAGACTCAAGCGTTGTTGATTGAAAAAATAATGAACGTACTAATGCATTAGTTTTTGTTTCGTTTCTGGAAAAAGCAAAAAGAATGCAGACGGAGATGTCGGGATGAATCAGCCTTTATTAGAAAGACATCTTAATCAGTGCAAGAGAATCGTAACAGGTCCTTAAATTCTTAAACGGAACTGAAAATGCGAGTCAAAAACAACACAAAGAAACAAATAGAAAAAAAAAAAAACAGACAATCAAACGACTGCTACAGCAACAATAACAACAACAACCATAAAACCCATCTCCATAATAACCCAACAAGCACACAACTGACCAAAAACATTTTTTTCTACGGCAATGTTGAAAACTGAAAAAAAAAGAAAAAAAAAAGGGTATACTGATCACCTCCAAGTCTCGCAGAGAGTGCACGTGCTGCCTGTGAAAACCAAACTGTGTCACTGTCATCCAGTTCTCTGCCAAGCGATCAGCGTGGTCGCTGCAGTCGTTCCAGCAGCCGTCGTTTCACTGCAGGCGGACGTGGCGAAGCGGTCGGCGACTCCAGCATTCCGCACAGGAGTGCAGACAGCAGGGATTGACTCCAGCGCTCACGAGCGCACCTGGCCTCCCGAGCCAAGTGTCTGGCAGTGGCCAGCATGGCCACAGTCGCTGGTCTGGACCACTTCCGGAACTCGGCGTGTTCCTTCGTGATGTTTGGATCGATCTCCTCATGGACGCGGAGTTCGGGAGCTCCCGAGAAGCCAGTGTCTTGGTCACCGACTTGGGTAGGGCCAGGGTGTTTTGGCGGGTCAGATCGTGGAGAGTCCGTCACCTCTGTCTTGACTGTGGCGGCAAGCGGAGGATTGTCATCCCCTCCACTGCTTTGGACGAAGGATTTGCCGGCGTATGAGTGCAAGTGGGAGTGGGTGTCTGTACTGTGACTGCATCTTGCTCCTCCCACTATCCAGCTCATCCTCATGATCATCATCATCTTCTTCTTCTTTCTTTTTTCAACCTCCTGCCGGAGGCCGTGCTAGCTTGGTGATAGGTGAGGGTGGTCAGGTCTTTCCTTGTGGCCACAGGGCTGGACACTGTGCGACGGGGTGGGTCCATTGGTCTGGGTCTGGGTGGTGGGTGAGACGTCAGCGGAAGCAGACGATGGGCACGTCACCCACCTGTCCTCAAGGCAGGCTGCTGGCACAGGGGCGGATAAATCCTCAGACTGTGAAGGGGCCAAGTGCCGGCTGGCCTGGCCTGAGAAGAAGAGGGATGTCTTGGGAAGGTGTGTGACAGGACCTTGCGGCTGGCTCTCTGGCAGGGTGCCTGGTGTCGGGCACTGGCCAACACTACTTCCAAGGTCTTTGGTGCCGGAGCAGAGGACTGATCAGTGGGCATGACAGGGTAGGTCACTGAGGTGGGGGGATTCACTGAGCTACTAGCTCTTTGCCCCGGTTGATGGTACTCGTCGTCCAGACACACCTCGTACCACACCTCGTTTTCCTGACGCCGTCTTGCACGTGCAGATGGCTCGTTTCTCCTCCCGCTTTGCGCGCGCGGTTTCGATCGGACGCTCGCTGGACAGGGTCTGACCTTGACGCTTCCTCTCCGCTGTCTGGACGGGCTGCTGGTCGGTCTCTTTTGGACGCTGGCTGCAGCCGAGTTGTTATCTTCGGCTGGGGAGGAATCTGCAGGGTTCATTCTAACCTGGCACAACGTCTCCGACCACGTCTCCTCGCAGTCATCATCGATGAACGGCAAGGTCTCTGTCATCATGGCGGCCACACGTCCAGTGCACAGGCTGTGCCGCTCGGCTGGGGAGGGGGGAGCGGCGATGACTGCCCGGGCACTGACCCCGAGGCACCAGCACACGTGAGGGCGGGCGTTGTGCACTGGGGCCCCAGTCTCCTCACCACCACCCCTGTGTCCTGACATGCTCCGTGCTGCGCGGCTTGG
>JADBJO010008085.1:15000-27500 GCA_016801955.1 Conus betulinus | reverse complement strand
GTTAACATCTCCTGGTGACGAACATCCTAAAATGCGAAGCATTCCATGAAAATCACAATAACATCAGAATTCCAGTATGCTACTTTCCAACGCCTGAAGTGTAACAAAATCCCAGGCAGATCAGGCAGGCAAAAAACTGGAACCTGTGTTCAAACAGTCATTCAAAGATACGCCATCGTTGCCCTTAGCTGAAGCATCAAAGACCGGACGAGTCTTAGTAATCAAACTGGACTCCTTGACCACTGGACGATGTGGCAAATAGAACACAGGATAAGAAACATCGATCTGCTCAGGTGGTGAAACTTCTTCAGTAATGCTTTCTTTGAGCATTTCACAGAAAACCTCGTGATGTCGACTCTCCAAATCTGGATCTTTGCTGGGTCGACTGCTAACTTCTTTATTATCAAGCAGGCTTTGTTTGGCGTCTTCACTCTTCCATGGGGAAGGATACCGTGTATCTCCCTTCAGAAAACTGGACACTCGCATTGAACTCATTCAGTACAGGATCAGCCACAGGAGACTGTTTTTCATAAATACCCATAGACTCCAAATCCCCAAAGTTTTTCAAATCTGCCTCTGAAACCTTGGTGCAGAACAGCTGACGAACGACATTTGCTTGGGTTGGGACAGTGCTTGCAACCGGCAAACATCCTGACAAAACCCAGCGAACAGAGACTTCTGAGGACCAAACTTGGAGACAGAAACTTCATCTCCCTTGCCATCAGTTTCCAGTATGCATCGAGACCCACAAGGATGTCCACCTTCACCTTTTGGTGCTGAAACAAACCCAAGATCACCCGCAAAAAGAGGACACACACTCCTTGGGACAGAAGGCTGATACACAGGAACACAAAGTAGCTGGAATTTCAGTCAGCTTCAACCTCACGTCACATGTATCGCCTTGTAACTGAACATTGTAACTATTTTTTTTCCTTCGCATTGCTGACCTGATCGGTACCAAAGGCTGCATAGGTTTGACTTTGTGATTCCACCCACTCAGATCCTGTTTTGCCCACCAGATATTTGGAAATGTGAGATTTATCAGAACCAGTGTGTCAAACAGAATGACAGCCTAAGTGACCCCACAGTTTCCTTGCGCAGAAACCTGCACTGACTGCAACAAGACACGGGTTTGACTTTACCTGACTGTAGAGACACTTGACACCCTAGCCTTAACAGTAGACTTTCCTGAGTTTGGCGTGACAGGGTCTCTGATGTGTACCTGAGTTGTTTGCCTGCCCAGAATATTTTTTGGCGTTTTTTTGGAGCACACAACAAGATACGGTGTTTGCCGTTACATTTAGCGCATTTAGCTTGACACTTTTTGTAAGAATGGCTGTGTGTTGTGTGGATAAACACTTTGAATCATGCACCGGCACTCTGAAGTTTTTGTTGACGGTCACACATTAGGGCTATCAGCCGTGTCTCCCTGATTGAGTCGGATTCAGCGGACGAAAGGCCTAGGAGCAGGCATTATGAACAGATCTGTCTTCAGGAGGGATTGCAATGGTTCCCATATGCTGCTAGTGAAGGGTTCAACTTTTACAACTTATTTCCCTCATTTTAGGTTCTCATTTTCTTCCTCTCCCTCCCATTGTCCCCCACTTTTTTTTTCTTTTCTTGAAATCGTTGCCAAGCCATTCTTGTGACGGGAAGAATTATTAGCCTACACTTATCTTCCCCAACTACTTAATTGTTCAGCACATTAGGGCTATGTGAAAACGTAACAATGTGCTTGGAATGTCCTTGCCGTCCACACATTCGGCAGGCTCATCGATCTGAAGAGGTATGCAGAGCAGAAACAGTGCCTGTTGACTTTCCAGAAGTCTGGGATTGACCTTTGACAAAAGTCTGAGATCATTCCCTTCTTCCTATTTCCTTCTTCAGGAAGTCCATGGGAAATGGCAAGTCTCGATCATGTGATTCGCCGTCTCTTGCCCATTCAAGGCGAAGCTCTGTGGGGTAGACGCGACAAGATAAGGGTGAGGACGGCACCCGTACTGCTCGCCTGAAATCTGAAGTGCTTCAAGACTGCCGATGTGTGCGTGAAGACTGTTGTAGGTTTTCCAGAGTTCCTCACTGTTGGCTTCTGTGGAACCTCCAGAGATAGCAGATATTGAATAGGAGAGAAAATGATGTGTTCAAGGCGACTATAGCGTTGCTTCAAGACTTCACAAGCACTCCTCTAATCAACCTTTACCGGACGACGTTTTTGACTACACAGACCCGATCGTGCGGGTCGCCCAAGACCCACACATTTTGTCGAGGCTTTTCCTACTGCTTATCCGTATTCAGATTGCGTGGGTCTTGTAAGACCTACATCTGATAAAGGGCACCTTAGCAACTTATTCCTCAGCCGATGGCGTGGGTCATGTGCGACCCATTAAAATACATAGGTCCTGGGGGAACCGCGACTAATGCCGCTGATATTTGATTGTGTCCATACATGAAACTTCAGTGACCAACGGTTATTAGATCGTTGAGAGACTCCTAAGATTTCGTGAGCATAGCTCTGTCCTTTCCTAAGATATGATGTTTTTATTGAGTCACTGGGTCACGGAAGACCCAGAAAGCACGGTAAAGGCAACAGTATTCAGCGAAAGTCCTAAAATCGCCGACCTTCTTCACCCTCAAGAAGAGATCACAAGCAAGTAAATCTAGTAGTGTCTGGCAACTCACCGCGGTCTACAACAGCTTCGAACTGTTCCCAAAACGAGGTCCAACCTTTGATGTCACCGTTAAAGGTGGGCAGTTCCAATTTCGATAACGTAAGTCTTTGCCACACTCACAATGTCTGGTGAATTAGATCTAGATCTAGAACTGTTTTTTGAAAGAGCTGTAAAAATCTTCAATGCTCTGAGCCTGACAGTTCCGGCCTTTTCTCTGAAGACAGCAGCCACTTCAATATCAGCTTCTAAACTCTTCATCTGGAATGACTAGCTCCACTGTTGCCCGAGTTTTCGTTCAGTCTCTTTTAATTCCTCATTAAACTCTTCCAGAGCTTCACTCAAAGTTTGAGGGTCCACTGACTCATGCTTGCACAGTTCCTCCAACGTATTGCATGAGCGTGTCAACCAACCACGAGCAGCCTCCCTTGCTCTCACCTTTTGTCCCAAGTACCGATGAGACATGCTGATCCAGTTGAAAAGTGTTCCACACACAAAGTACAGTCACTGAACCTAAACATAAACAACAAGACTTAACTCTTCACATTCCTGGTTTTTTTTTTCTCTTCTAAACTTCCCGGGTTTCGGCACAAAAATCCATGTGCGACATTCAAATCCAACACGCACATGAACTAGGTTCTGTCTGGTGGAGAGTTCAACTGACAATATTGTTATATTACGTAACTTCCTGTTGACACACAAACTTTGACCCGAAAAACATCTTTAAAACCAAAACGAACAAATGTGTGAGTAAACATAAGCCAATTCAGAACAAAGATGATCGTGGTGATGGTGATCGTGGTGGTGATGGTGATCGTAGTGGTGATGGTGATCGTGATGGTGATGGTGATCTTGATGGTGATGGTGATCGTAGTGGCGATGGTGATCATGGTGATGGTGATTGTGTGGTGGTGATGGTGATCGTGGTGATGGTGATTGTGGTGGTGATGGTGATCGTGGTGATGGTGATCATGATAATGGTGATCGTGGTGGTGATGGTGATCGAGGTGGTGGTGATTGTGGTGGTGATGGTGATCGTGGTGGTAATGGTAATCATGGTAATGGTGATCGTGGTGGTGATGGTGATCGTCGTGGTGATGGTGATCGTGGTGGTGATGGTGATCGTGGTGATGGTGATCGTGGTGGTGATGTGATCGTGGTGATGGTGATTGTGGCGGTGATGGTGATCGTGGTGATGGTGATCGAGGTGGTGATCGTTGTCGTGATGGTGATCGTGGTGATGGTGATGATGATGGTGTACGTGGTGGTGATGGTAATCGTGGTGATGGTGATGGTGATGATGGTGATCGTCGTGGTGATGATGATCGTGGTGGTGATGGTGATCGTGGTGGTGATGTGATTGTGGTGATGGTGATTGTGGCGGTGATGATGGTGATGGTGGCGATGGTGATCGTGGTGGTGATCGTTGTCGTGATGGTGATCGTGGTGATGGTGATGATGATGGTGTACGTGGTGGTAATAGTGATCGTGGTGATGGTGATGATGATGATGGTGATCGTCGTGGTTTATGATGATCGTGGTGGTGATGGTAATCGAGGTGGTGATCATGGTGTTGATGGTGATTGTGGTGGTGATAGTGATCGTGGTGAGAGTGATCGAAGTGGTGATGATGATTGTGGTGGTGATGGTGATCATGGTGATAGTAATAGTGGTGATGGCGATCGTTGTGGTGATGATGCTGATGATGGTGATGATGGAGATCCTGGTGCTAGTGGTGATCGTGGTGATGGTGATAGTTTTGCTAGTGATGATTGCGGTGGTGATGGTGATCGTGGTGGTGGTTGTGATCATGGTGGTGGTGGTGATCGTGGTGGTGATGGTGACCATGGCGGTGATGGTGAATGTGGTGCTAGTTGTGATCATGGTGGTGATGGTGATCGTGGTGGTGATGGTGATCCTAGTGATAGTGATCCTGGTGCTAGTGGTGATCACAGTGGTGATGGTTTTAGTGGTGCTAGTGGTGATCGTGGTGGTGGTGGTGAATGTAGTTCTAGTTGTGATTATGGTGGTTGTGGTGATCGTGGTGGTGATGGTGATCGTGGTGGTGATGGCGATGATGGTGGTGATGATGGCGATCGTGGTGATGGTGATTGCGGTGCTAGTGGTGATCGTGGTGTTGATGGTGGTGATGATGGCGATCGTGGTGATGGTGATCGCGGTGCTAGTGGTGATCGTGGTGTTGATGGTGGTGGTGATGGTGATCGTGGTGCTAATGGTGATCGTGGTTGTTGATGGTGATCGTGGTGCTAATGGTGATCGTGGTGCTAATGGTGATCATGGTGGTGATGCTGATTGTTCAGATGTCCGGCATGTCTGGCTGGAGCTGGTGGGGTCTCGCTGTCCGCTGCAGGGTCTCCTGCAGCGAGGTGGTCGCGGTGCAAAGTCTCCAGCAGATGAGGAGCCATGTTGGGGCGCGAGCACAGCACGTACAACGCCTGTTGGGCCAGGAAGTCAGGCCACGTGACCACGCTGAAACACCACGTGACTCAGTCTGTACTTCAACCTCGTAATGACGGGAATGTACATTCATCATTGCTTGGGTTCCCGGTCATGCTGACATTCGGAGAACTACTACAAAGGAGGATCGTTAGGCCCAAACTGCCACAACAAAGAAACTGTCCAACATATCTGTCTTCTACTCAGATTTGAAATGGGATGCTAATGATTATATCAGAGACCTCTGGCAGGAGGACTGGAATACACACAGAGATGACAAACTTTTCTAGACCCGTCCAAAGCTAAAAAGAGTTCCTCTCATCTATCTACCTCTGGTGGTCTCAAAGAAGAAACGGTATTATGCTGGCTGCACACTGGCCATTCGTTTTTAACTTATATTCGTACATTTTAAAGAGGGAAGAAGCTCCGTGGTGTATTTCATGTCATGTACCACTCAGAGGGAAACATTCTTTTTGGAGTGTTGGAGCTTGCATGATATGAGACAAACATTTTACAACAGACTCCATAAAAAAAAAACTTGTTCAGAGATGTTCCACCTGATGTGATCTTTGAATCTCTGAAAGAGATTAACATTTTTTCACCTGATCTGAGGTTTGACAGTACAAAGATTTTCAACACAATTTCAGGTGTGTTTTCAGAAGGTATAATTATTTCAGAGGGTTGTGTGACTTGACTTTAACGTGATGACAGCTCTGATATGGCCCTTGACGGTCGGCTGGGCTATGAGTTATATCACTAATTTACTTAGTTATTCATCTAGCCCGCATACAGACAAACAAACACACAACATAGACAAGGACACTTCCTTAACTCTGCTTCATTAAAAAAATTCTTTCTTTCTTCTGTATACTTTCAGTCTATATATGTGCTAGGTGATTGGGTGCTGTCTATCCACAGGAGAGAAAAAAGGTTTCCTTCAGTGCAACGTTGGTCTTTCAGCTTCACTTCTGGTTTATGTTTTAATCGATCTAATTCGTCTTGTACCCATGGCAATTTCTGTCAGGATAGCATCTCTTTGGGAGACTCCAATACATGCGAAGACAGCAACTACTACAATAACAATGATAATAAGGATGCTCGTGATGGTGGTGGTGGTGGTGTGGTGGTGGTGGTGATGATGATGATGATGATGATGATGATGATGATGATCCGGAACGGTAAACAAACAAATCTAATCAACAAATCGGTTTCTACAACAATTGCAAAGACCAATAGTTGAAGTATTCTGTTTGAATACAAACAGCAAATCACACACACACACACACACACACACACACACACACACACACACACACACACACCACACACACACACACACACACACGCACGCACGCACACACACACACGAACATACACATGCACACACACACACACATGGAGAGAGAGAGAGAGAGAGAGAGAGAGAGAGAGAGAGAGAGAGAGAGAGAGAGAGAGAGAGAGAGGGGGAGAATCTGGAGAATTTTTACACGGAAAAGAAACCTCTCTCAATTATATCGTAATCTGTCATTAAAGTCACTTTTTTTCTGTGTGTGTAATGGAGAGGGAGTGTGAGGATCATCCTGCAAAAAGCTAACTACCCAGAGAGTGTGAGGATCATCCTGCAAGAAAGCTAGCTACCCAGAGAGTGTGAGGATCATCCTGCAAGAAAGCTAGCTTCCCAGAGAGTGTGAGGATCATCCTGCAAAAAGCTTTCTACCCAGAGAATGTGAGGATCATCCTGTCAAAAACTAACTACCCAGAGAGTGTGAGGATCATCCTGCCAAAAGCTAGCTACCCAGAGAGTGTGAGGATCATCCTGCAAAAAGCTAACTACCCAGAGAGTGTGAGGATCATCCTGCAAAGAAAGCTTACTACCCAGAGAGTGTGAGGATCATCCTGCAAAAAGCTAACTACCCAGAGAGTGTGAGGATCATCCTGCAAAAAGCTTACTACCCAGAGATTGTGAGGATCATCTTGCAAAAAACTAGCTACCCAGAGAGTGTGAGGATCATCCTGCAATAAAAACTAGCTACCCACAGAGTGTGAGGATCATCCTGCAAGAACGAGCTACCCAGAGAGTTGGAACAGTTTAAGATGAACAGATCCTTACTCTCGTTGTTGGTCCCCTCCGTCCACCAACATCCGGGCTCTCACTTCCACGTGACTATCGATGTCGGGAGACATCTTGGCCACAGCCTCCCTGACACAGGTGAAATCCACTAGTTACAGTGTGTCCTAATCTCCTACCACTCACACACACACACACACACACACACACACACACACACACACACACACACACGCACACACACACACACACACACACACACACACACACACACACACACACACACACACGCACACACACATACACGCACGCACGCACGCACACACGCACGCACGCACGCAACGCACACATGCACGCACACACACACACACACACACACACACACACACACACACACACACGCACACACACACACACAAGCACACACACACACACACACACACACACACACACACACACACACACACACACACACATGCACACACACACACACACACACACACACACACACACACACACACACACACACACACACACACACACACACACACACACACACACACACACACACCACACACACAATGACACTCGCAGACACACGCTCTCAAACATGCATATACTGCCTTTCTTCTTTCTTCTTCTTCTTCTTCTCCTCCTCCTCCTCCTTCTTCTTCTCCTCCATCCTGCTCCTCCTCCTCCACTTCCTTCTCTCCTCCATCCTCCTCCTCCTCCTTCTCTCCTCCATCCTCCTCCTCCTCCTACTCTTCCTTCTCTCCTGCATCCTCCTCCTCCTCCCCCTCCCCCTCCTCTTCTCTCCTTTCCAACTCTCCTCCATCCTCCTCCTCCTTCTTCTCTTCCTCCTCCTCCTTCACCTCCTCCTCCTTCTTCTCTCCTCCTCCTTCTCCTCCTCCTCCTCCTTCTTCTCCTCCTCCTCTTCCTTCTTCTTCTCCTCCTCCTTCTCCTCCATCCTCCTCCTCCGTTTCCAATACCTATGTCATCTCAAGGCTTGGACTACATGGCATGCCTTAGCTAAAGCACTATGACAACTGCTGTGTGGAGGTTTTTTGTTGTTGTCATTTTCTGTCCTTTTGTTACGAGCAGTAAATGAAGCTGTGTGACGGTGTGCACCACACATTAGTACAGTAACAAACCCAGACGCTCTGTGCCATACGCTAAAATACTACAGTCAGCAAGCGAATGTCCATCGATAATGAAACATACACATTCTGCATGGCAAGCCAGCATGTTTCGAAGGGAGAAAAAAAAAGACAAAAAAAAGATGGGGGGGGGGGGGGGGGGGGGGGGAAGGATAGAAGAAGAGGGCCCCACTAAAGGAAAAAAAAGGGGGGGGGTGAGAGAACAAAGAAAAAAAAAAACAGAAAGACGAAAGAGAAAAAGTGGGAAAAAATTGGAGGTTGGAGGACCCAAAAAAAAAAAAAAAAAAAACCCATAAAACCCCCACTGATACTACTAGAACGAAAACGTTTCAGAATGAGCGACAAAAATTCACATTGTGTATTACGTGCCGCCGGCATTCGAACATGTAGCGTATGACTGAACTGGGCGAACTAAAACCCTCCCACCTCCACCCACCCACCTACTCACCCATCCACCCCCACCCCCCCACACACACACACACTATCCCCCCCCCCCCCCATTTCTTCCCCATCCTCACCCATCCCCGCTCCCCCCCCCCCCCCCCCTCCCTATTCCCTCAGACCGGACGAGAGCCCCCTGGTGACTACACACTTACGGGGCCAGTCCCGAGCTCAAGGGAGAGCACCACTGGCGGACAGCTCTTCTGGCCTCTAGTCCGGTGACCACGCCCAGTCTGTCCCTGTCCAGCTCCCTGAACACCCCCTTCATCCGGATCACCTCCTTGTCCGTGAGGAGCTTCACCAGGTCCTCCTGAACGTGGGAAGAACACGAGTCAGGGTATGTGGCGTGGATGGCCTCTTTCTCCGTCAGTGTCTTGTTCAGGTCCCAATCCACGGTTACAGTTTAGGCCCCGAAACGCTAGATAGCCTATATCATACTCCAAGCTGCACCTGGCTTTTCTCAGAGGATCAGCCAGTTCCAAAACATAGTCATCGCACAGTCCAGCCCTTAACCCATGCCATACCTGACTCTGAGGCAGGTCTCATGTGGATTTATTTTTCTGTGCAAGCACGATCCACATGACCCTTCATTTTCCTGCCGTTTTGCTGAGACTTTTTTTTTTCACTCCAAAATCCTAGTGCCTTACCAATGGCTTAGAAACAAGAGGAGTCCACAAGTCATGCATTATTCTGCTATTTTTGCTGACCTATGGCATTGAACTTAATTTACTGACCCCAAATTCCAGGATAAAATCATCTTCTTTCACATTCAATTTTTTTTCTTTTTTTTTCTTCTTTTTTTTATACAGGGAGATTTTCATCTGTTCAAACTTTGTTGTTATTACTTGACCTTTGCTGTGACCTCGAACTCTGACCTTCTGCCCCAGATTTTCCTGGACATGAAAAGAAAAGTAGTCAGAGTTCTCTAATGGGTAATTTTTTCTCTGTCAGTTCATGCACCAGGTTTACCCGAGCATAAAAAAGTAGTCAGAGTACTCTAATGGGTTAATTCTTTTTCTCTCAGTTCATGCGCCAGGTTTTCCTGAACATAAAAAAAGTAGTCAGAGTACTCTAAAGGGTTAATTCTTTCTCTGTCAGTTCATGCACCAGGTTTTCCTGGACACGGGAAGAACAAGTCAGGATAGGACAGGACAAGTGATTGGCCGAGCCAGAAATGATGATCCCCCCCCCCCCTCTCCCCATCCCTTCCCCAATGAAACCACAACTGACACCGTTTTCTTAGGATCTTACTGACTTCATCATCATCACCATCATCATCACCATTATCATCACCATCACCATCCTCCTCCTCCTCCTCATTACCATTATCACCATCGTTACCATCATCATCATCACTATCATCACTATCATCATCCTCATTATTATCATGGTCACATCATTATCATCCTCATCATCATTATCGTCATCGCCATCATCATCGTTGTCGTCACAGCTGCCATCCTTGTTGTTGTTGTCAAGGTTCTTCGTTGTCGTCGTCGTCTTCGACCTCCTACTCCTCCTCCTCCTCCAGATCATCGTCAAAGCGCTCAGTCCTGACATCTTGCTTAGCTGGTGAAGCGTGTCCAGGTTGTGTACTTTGCACAACATTGTCGTCGTCGTCACTGAAAATCCGTGCCATCGCCGTCGACTTCGTTGTCGTCGTTCAGTATCATAGCCATCATCATCGTCATCATCATCATCATCATCATCATCATCATCATCATCAAATCCGCTTTCAGTTCAAATCCCCCCCCCCCCCCCCCCCCCCCCCCGCCCCTAGCTCTTGTTCTCGGGATTATGGTAAGGAGAGGCAGCGTCTTATCATCATCATCATCTTCTTCTTCGTTGTCATCCGCACCATTGTTATCAGCACCACATCAACCACTTCCACAGGAACGTGGCTGAAAGACTCCCATCACAATCACTGCTACTGTCATCAAAGTGATCATCTACGTCATCATCATCATCATCATCATCATCATTATCATCATCATCATCATCATCATCATCATCATCATCATCGTCGTCGTCATCGTCGTCGTCGTCGTCGTCGTCATCATGGACGATACGTTCTTGTGATACCAGGCGAAATGCAGGCAGGTTGAGAAACAGGTAAGGTAAGGTAATGTTGCTTACAGTCCAGCCGACCGCAAAGGGCCATGTTAGGGCTGTCGCCGCGCGTTGAAGTCAATCATAAGGGTGTGTGTGCGCGCGCGTGCGTGTGTGTGTATATATGTGTGTTTTATAAAACTCATTCACACACCCCTTTGAATACACCTTCTAAAAACACACCGGAAACTTCGTTAAAAATTTTTCTTCTGTAAAGTCTTAGTTCAGATGAAAAATCTTAATCTCTTCCAGTAATTCAAATCAGGTGGGACATCTCTGAGCAAGGTTTTCATGGAGTTTGCTGTAAAGTGTTTATGTCTCACATCATGCAAGTCCCAACACTCTAAAAGAATATGTTTCACCGTGAGTGGAACATGACATGGAATGCACCAAGAAGCTTCTTCGCCTTTTAAAGGATCAGAATGGGTGAAAAAGGAGTGGCCTGTATGCGAAAGGCACAAGACTGTTTCTTCTTTACGACCGCCCCCAGAACATGGTAAAAACTCTTTCAGGTTTGGACTGATTCTAAATAGTTTGTTCTCTATCTGCCAGTTCCATTCCTCTTGCCAGAGGTCTTTGATGCAATCCTGGGTTTGGGGTTTCAGATCTGTGTGAGATAGACAATCCATCTGCTCCACTCTTTCTTTGTGGCACTCTTGGCATATTATCAACAGGACCACAATCACCATCATCATCATCATCATCATCATCATCATCATCATCATCGTCATTACTGTCGTTGTCATCATCCAATGCTTACTGATCTCCTCAGATCTTTTGTCCAGGAGAGACTGTGCAGCCAGATTGAAGAACTTGTCGTCGTCGTCGTCGTCGTCGTCGTCATCATCATCACCCAATACTTCAAACTCCTTTGCCAGCGGATGTTGGGCCTCACTGAACCATTATCGTCATCATCATTGTCGTTATCGTGGTCATCATCATCATCCAAGATGTTGGGCCGTCGAGTTAAAGACGTATTCGACTCATTATCATCGTTATTCTCACCATTATTGTCGTCGTTGTGGTCATCATCATCATCATCATCATCATCATCCAAGCATCAGATCTGTCATGTGCCACTCACAGTGAAACACATTCGTTGAGAGTGTTGGGACGAGCGTGATGCGGGACATAATAATCATGTTACAGAAGACTCCATGAAAGCCTTGTTCAGAGATGTCCCACCTGATGTGATCTTGGAATTTCTGAGGGAGACTAACATTTTAATCGATCTTAGATTACGTCAAAGAGTTCTTTTTGTGAGTTGACTTCAAGATGGTGACAGCCCTGATACGGCCCTTCGCGGTCGGCTGAGCTATAAGCAACATCATCTTATCTAGCTGGTGCTGAGCTACCTGGTTAAGGAACTCCTACACTTTAATCGTCACTTCCTCCCCCTCCTCATTAACCTCCTCATCATCAGTACCGTCGTCACAGCCATCATCATCATCATCATCATCATCATCATCATCATACCGTAATCATCATCATCATCATCATCATCATCATCATCATAGTCACCTGACCTCTGACCTCTTTCATAGCTGGTACTGAACTGCCTCGTTCAGGAACTCCTACACTTTTATCGTCACCTCCTCTTCC
>JADBJO010008085.1:0-7500 GCA_016801955.1 Conus betulinus | reverse complement strand
GCCCATCCCTTTCAATTATACTATATTATTCTCCCTGTCAATCATACCATGTTGTCTGCCCATCCCTTTCAATTATACTATATTATTCTCTCTGTCAATCCTACTATGTTGTCTGCCCATCCCTTTCAATAATGTACTATATTATTCTCCCTGTCAATCATACCATGTTGTCTGTCCATCTCTTTCAGTTAAACTATATCATTCTCCCTGTCAAATCATACCATGTTGTCTGTCCATCTCTTTCAGTTAAACTATATCATTCTCCCTGTCAATCATACTATGTTTGTCTGTCCATCTCTTTCAATTATACTATATTATTCTCCCTGTCAATCATACTATGTTGTCTGTCCATCCCTTTCAATTATACTTTATTCTCCCTGTCAATCATACCTTGTTGTCTGTCCATCTCTTTCAGTTATACTATATTCTCCCTGTCCATCATACTATGTTTGTCTGTCCATCTCTTTCAATTATACTATATTATTCTCCCTGTCAATCATACTATGTTGTCTGTCAATCTCTTTCAATTATACTATATTATCCTCCCTGTCGATTATACTATGTTGTCTGTCCATCCCTTTCAATTATACTATATTATTCTCCCTGTCTACAATGTTGTCTGTCCATCCCTGTCAATTATTCAATGTTGTCTGTCCGTCCCTGTCCATTAGACTATGTTTTCTGTCTATCCCTGTTAATTATACTATGTTGTCCCTGTCAATTATAGTATGTTGTCTGCTCATCCCTTTCAATTATACTATATTATCCATGTCGATTATACCATGCTGTCTGCCCATCCCTTTCAATTATACTATATTCTCCCTGTCAATCATACCATGCTGTCTGTCCATCCTTTTCAATCAGAATATATTGTCCATGTCAATTACAGTATGTTGTCTGTCCATCCCCATCAATAACAGTATGTTGCCTGTCAGTCCTCGTCAATTATACCATGTGTTGTCTCTCCATCCCTGCCAATCATACTATGTTGTCTGTCCATCCCCGTCAATTATACTATGTTGTCTGTCCATCCCTGCCAATCATACTATGTTGTCCCTGTCAGTTATAGTATGTTGTCTATCCATCCCTGTTAATTATACAATGTTGTCTGTCCTTCCCTGCCAATTACACTGTGTTGTCCCTGTCACTTATACTATGTTGTCTGTCCGTCCCTGTCAATCATACAATGTTGTCTGTCCATCCCTATCAATTATACTATGTTGTCTGTCCATCCATGTAAATTATACAATGTTGTCTGTCCATCCCTGTCAATTATTCAATGTTGTCTGTCCGTCCCTGTCCATTAGACTATGTTTTCTGTCTATCCCTGTTAATTATACTATGTTGTCCCTGTCAATTATAGTATGTTGTCTGTCCATCCCTGTCAATTATACCATGCTGTCTGTCCTTCCCTGCCAATTATAGTTTCTTGTCTGTGTCAATTGTGCTATGTTGTCTGTCTATCCCTGTCAGTTATAGAATGTTGTCTGTTCATCCCTGTCAATTGCACTGTTATCTCTCCATCCCTGTCAATCATACTATGTTTTGTCTGTACATCCCTGTTTTATACTATGTTGTCCGTCTATCCCTGTCAATTATAGAATGCAGTCGATCTATCCCCGTCAATTATATTATTATTATCATTATCATCATTTATTATTATTATTATTATTATTATTATTATTATTATTATCATCATTGTTTACATCATTATTATTATTATTATTGTTATTCTAGTTTCATTTTTATATTATTATTATTATTTATTATTTTTTGTTGTTGTGTTGATGATGTAATATCATCATTATTATTGGCATTATTATTATGTTATTATAATTATTATCATTAGTAGCAGTAGTATTATCATAATCATTTATCATTATCATTAAAGCCAGGAAGACAGATGGAAAGAAAGAATGAACGCACACTACTAACAGCGGCTGAGGCAGTTTTATCGGTGTCACGGGTCACCGTGGAATACGTTAAACAGTCCGTGTGGGACGGGGATTCCTCTGGGGTCGTGTCCCCTCCTCCTCGCAGATCGATGCTGATTCGTCGCCTCTCCTCCTTCATTTCCGCCAGTCGTTCTCGCAGATGCGCGCGCTCTTCTACACGCGCGCGACAGTCATGTGACAGGGCACCCATCAGGCGGATTTTAGTCTGCAATGAAGAAGGGATGGAAGCGAAGCAATGTATAGTATACACACATAGATCTGAGTTTCATATATATATATATATATATATTTTTTTTTTATAAATATCTTTTGAACTAAAAAAACTGGATATCAGGAACGAAGATTCTTATGTTTATGTCTTCATTGGTTGGTAATAAGCCCCTTTGCTGGAGAAATTCCAGTCAACGACTATCACACAAGATACATAAAAAAAGGAACACACACACACACACACGCACGCACGCACGCACACATATGCATGCATGCACGCACGCACGCACACACCCTCATTCTCACACACACACACACACACACACAAACACACACACACACACACACCACACACGCACGCACGCACGCACGCACGCACGCACACACACACACACACACACACACACACACAGCTGTACTGCTGTTTACCACTCCGCCATAAGAACACACTAATGTGATGTTGCGGGAGCCAGGGGCCTGTCAAACTGTGATTTTATTGTCTGCGGTGCAAGGGGGAAATGACAGCCCATCACTGAATGGTTGAAACCTTAGTGCTGACTTATGAGCAGAGAAGGCTGGGGGTGGGGGTGGGGGTGGGGGGGGGGGGGGGGATGGGGGATGCTGGCTCCAGACTACTGCCACCCAAAAAAACTGTGCTCCTCCCCTACCCCCCCCCCCCCCCTTTTTTTTTCTTTATTCAGGTAAATTCATATAATACAACACAATGGGAAAAAAAAAAACCGAAAGAAAGCAAAACAAAATCAGCAGCAGAAAAAAAAAAAACAGACATGTCAAACATAGTGATAACACCATTTACATTCTGAAGACAAAAAGTTAGAACATCTTTACGTGGTAAAGAGAGAGAGAGAGAGAGAGAGAGAGAGAGAGAGAGAGAGAGAGAGAGAGAGAGAGGGAGGGGGGGGGCAAGCCGAGTGTGTGTTATGAAAGTTGACGTATTTGGGGTTTTGTAAAGGTCCTGTGCAATGTCCAATGGGGCTGTTTGGGGTGACGTAATAGTTCAAGGAAGCTATAATCATATCAATACTATTACAATGTACAATGTCATGATCGTTCATAATTCAGTCTGGATCTGCTAACATCGGCATATATAGGTGCCGTTTGGATTTTGTTTCGAGCAATATACTCCTCAGTTTTATATCTGTGTTTCAACTTATTGAGAAATGCTTGTAGTCTGGGTGATTTTTGTTCTGTTCTGCACTGATATAGATAATGCTTCGCAAAAAAAAAAAAAAAAAAAACAATAAAATACACGATGCATTTGTATATTTTTTTTTGGTCAAATCCAACTCTGGCTAATGAATCAGTTACTTGCAGATCAAACACTCACATAAATGTTCCATTCATGAAATCCACCAGCGTTTCCCAAAACCTGTATGACCGTACAGTACCAAAACATATATGTAATACCGTCTTTAACCGAGGTACAGAAAGTACATACACTTTTTTTTTCAGCACCACATTCATACCAAAATGTGCTCCTTGTTTGCGCGGGATCGGCTTGTTTATACGAGGTCGAGTTAAGCGAGGAATGTCGAACTAGATAAACTTCTGTGTGCTCTGCGTTGTCATTTCTACTAGGCGATTCGATGTCGTTAAGTAGCATTCGTTTGGAGTTAGCATGGTAAGGTAAGGTAATGTTGTTTATAGCCCAGCCGACCGCAAAGGGCCATATCAGGACGATCACCGCGTTGAAGTCAACTTTCAAGTCATTCATGCACACAAACTCTTAAAGATATCTTCTAAAAACCCATCCGAAATTTTGTTAAAAAAAAATCTTTCCACCATAAAATCTCAGATCCGATGAAAAATGTGTTAAATCTCTTTCAAGAATTCAAAGATCGCATCAGGTGGAACATCTCTGAACAAGGTTTTCATGGAATCTGCTGTAAAATGTTTGTGTCTCACATTATGCACGTCACCAAACTAAAAGAATATGTTTCATTGTGAGTGGTACATGGTATGGAATGCACCATGGAGCTTCTTCACACGTTAAAAGGTATGAATGAGTAAAATACGAATGTGTATGGGCGTGTCTTAAGACAAAAAGTGCTCAGGGCCAGTTCTTGGAATGAATCCGCAAGGGACTAAATTATAATAGACTAATAAATTCCAAGGATAAGTAACCGAGCAGCATTCAAGCAACTTACAGAGCAGTTTGTTGTTGCAAGACTGCACATGGTGCTCGGTACTCATCCTTGGAATTTATTAGTTCATTGTAATTTAGTCCCTTGTGGATTCATTCCAAGAACTGGCCTCTCAGCACTTGTGTCTTAAGGGGTTATCTTTTTATCTTTTCTACTTTTCACAAGAAAATGTAGCTTGTTTTGCTCTTTCAAGATTTCTTTCGCTTCTTAGGTGGCACCTTTGGGTTTTATTTTTAAAACTCAACAAACATACTACGGTATTGCACACCAGCCTTTTTCTGGGATAGCATTCTTCTTAAATCCCAAAAGGCAGAGAAGTTAAGTTAACGTTTTTCGCGGTCACTGAAAAGAAACAATCATATTTCAAAATACCGACATCTCACCAGCAGTTCAAAATACGGCATCTCACCAGCAGTTACGTTTTAATGAGTGTCATCTCACCAGCAGTTACGTTTTAATGAGTGTCCTCCTCTTAGGAGATTGTCACTTCTTGGAGACTATAAGGTTGCAGAAGACTCATTTTGAGAAGCGATTGTTATTTGACATACACCCTCTGAAGCGCAGACTGTCAGTCAGTCAGAAATAACTGCCACTGCAGATATCAATGCGTATCTTCCCTTATTTCTTCAATCTAAGACATAAGAGTAAGTTGTGTCAAAAAAAAAAAAAAAATATATATATTTCAAGAATACCACTAAAATGCTCGACCCCTTGGGGAGCAACATCTGTTAAAAACAGAATGGTAAAAAGGAAGTTTTAAAATCGACAGTCTGTTTCGAGCGCTGGCTCACCCTCAGAACAGTGTCCCTTAAGCAACAAATGCCTCTATAAACAACATGGTATATCAAGCCACTGTGACATCAGAAAATGAAAAAGAAACATACATAGGATCACTGAAAATCACTTCAAAAACCAGGTACGCAAACCGTAAACGGTCATTCAACAAAGAAAAATACAAAAAACCAAACAAAACTGAGCAAATAAATTTGGAGACGTTAAATACAAAAAAAAAAAACAAACTATAACATATCTTGGAAAATCATAAAAAGGGCATCACCATACAACAACATTTCTAAAAGATGCAACCTATGTTCAACATGCAAACCACACTTAGCAACTCTAAATACTAAAGTAGAAATAGTAAACAACTGCAGGCACAAATGGAAATCGTTGTCAGCAAACGTAACCTGAACTGTAAACCTGAAAACCGAACAACACGTGCAGCCAATCCGCACGTGTAAACAGTGACATTGGGCCATATAAGACCGGCAGTAGACAATCCAAAACATCCTGAGGAGAACCAGCGCTCGAAACAGACCTGTCGATTTTAAAACTTCCTTTTACCATTCTATTTTTAACATATATATATATATATATATATATATATTATATATATGCGTACGTACGGACACGATCTCTTTCTCTCTCTCTCTCTCTCTCTCTCTCTCTCTCTCTCTATATATATATATATAATGATGGTTCGTTCTTCGCTTGCGAAGATTAATGGGAAGTTCCCGCCAGGGATCGGCGGCACGCGCTTTGGACGACTAATTGGTCCAATTCGTGATCTACAGGATCTGTGGACACTGTGGGAAGCTGTAGATCTGGCCTGCCTTGTTGGGCTGCGGACCTGGGTTTCTTGTCTTCTCTTCTCCTGGATGTTCTGTCGTCTGGTTTCCTCGAAGTGATGGGTTCCCCTGAGCGTTGAAGCTCTCCAGCTACCTCTATCTGATGCTGACTGCTCCCAAGTCTTGGGGTTGATGTCCGCTTGGGATAGTTGCTTCTTCAGTTGGTCCTGTGAATGTTTCCTGTGGTGCGCCTGTATTGCGTTTGCCTGGACCAAATCCCCATAGAATACTGCTTTTGGCGTGCGAGTGTCAGACATCCGGGTGATGTGCCTTGTCCAGCGAAGTTGTTTTTAGCATGAGCATTGACTCGATGCTTTGCAGTTGAGCTCTTTCCAGGACTTCTGTGTTCGTTACGTAGTCTTTCCACTTGATGTCCATGATGGACCGGAGGCATCTCTGATGGAATGCTCCAGCTGCTTTATTTGTTTCTGGTACAGCACTGGTATTTGTTTCTGGTACAGCACCCATGCTCTGATCCATATGGCAGTTTGGACAGTACTGCAGCCCGGTAGACTAACATCTTTGTGGAGAGTCGCAAGGAGTGGTTTTTCCCATACTCTGTTCTGGAGGCGGCCAAAATGCACTGCATGCATACATATATAGACCTATACATACTACATATATACAAATATACATACATACGTACGTACACCACAGACACACACACACACAGAGCTCTCTCTCTCTCTTCTCTCTCTCTCCTCTCTCTCTCTCTCTCTCTCTATCTATATATATATATATGTGTGTGTGTGTGTGTGTGTGTGTGGTGTATGTGTACCTGCAAGTGTTCAGTAAAGATGCCATCTTCCATGACGTCACGAAGAGTGTGCGGCGTTTCGACCGAGTTGTTGTTGCCCATGGCGACAGGGGCAGACCACTCTCATGCACGTAATCGTCCAGTGCACGGCAAAGGTCAAAGTTCCTCAGACGCTGTGACGAAAAGATTTTTTTTTTTTTTTTTTTTTTTTTTTTTTTTTTACTTCTTTGCTTATACGTTCTCTTACTTACCTGCAACAAGAGATTTATCAACTGATTCATTTGTTTGTCCATTGAACTATTATCCATTTATTTTTACGTGAATACAATCAATTATTTTGTCTATCGGTCAGTCAATCACTAGATTAATCTCTCTATCTATCGACTGATTGAAGGGATGATTGATGTACGAATGAACAAACGAACGAATGAATGAATGTTTTGATTGCTCGATCGATGAATAAATGAAATGAAGGAATCAATCAATGATGAGTCGATCGATCGATGATGATGAATGAATGAATGATGAGTGGTGGATCGATGGATGAATGAATGAAATGAATGGTTGATTGATCGATGACTGAATGAATGAATGAATGAAGAACGAAGAACGAAATAAGTGATCGATCGATCGAATTTCTGTTTGTTTCTCATAGTTTGTGCCGTTTTGGTTTACGATAACAACTACTTGATCGCAAGCACGACTTTCTCCCATACACAAGTTATCATCCAGAGTTCATCTTATGCCGGCAACGACAGCAGCCCTCGGTGAAGTATTTATGTCAG
>JADBJO010008084.1:95000-97500 GCA_016801955.1 Conus betulinus | reverse complement strand
CAGGGGAACCACCAACCACCTCCACGCACTGAGCATCAGAACAGTGAATAGGTCCTGTTTCATGTCACACCACACACGCAGGGGAACCACCACCCACCTCCACGCACTGAGCATCAGAACAGTGAATGGTTCCTGTTCATGGTCACACACCACACACGCAGAGGAACCACCCCACCTCCACGCACTGAGCATCAGAACAGTGATAGTTCCTGTTCATGGTCACACCACACACGCAGGGGAACCACCACCCACCTCCACACACTGAGCATCAGAACAGTGAATAGTTCCTGTTCATGGTCACACCACACACGCAGGGGAAATACCTATTATCACACACTGAGCATCAGAACAGTGAATAGTTCCTGTTCATGATCACACCACACACACACAAGTCAGTCAACCTTCTGTAATATCATGGAAGGGGAGACAGATACGCATGACGTTATCAAAACATTTGTATCCCCCCCCATCACCACCAATTACAAAGCTCCTGTATTATGTTTTTCACTTCTGTTTTTGTCTGTTTGTATTTGTTTTTTTTTTTCTTTTTTGTTTTTCTAGTTCAACAGAGACAACAACAACACACAACAAGAAACTACCTTCTGCTCCATTTCAATGTGCAAGTGAAATAGAGAAATCGGCTGCATGTTTGAAAAGTGGCAGAAACACGCCATCAACTGGAAGGCATTCAGGGAGAATGGAGACCTCTGCCACTATCGAACTCAACCTGCAGATCTACCTTTTATACGTTTCCCACACCATTAAAACTTCACCAAACTTTAACGACTTCGTCCTCGAGCCAGAGTACATGCTCCCACCAAGTGTGTGTGTGTGTGTGTGTGTGTGTGTGTGTGTGTGTGTGTGTGTGTGTGTGTGTGTGTGTGTGTGTGTGTGTGTGTGTGTGTGTTTTGTAAGGAGGAGCCACAGGGAATGTTGGAGACTGGCAGACAGTGTCGGGAAGTGCACGGAGGTCTTCACCAGCCAAGTCAGGGTTCCAGCCACTGCAGAGGATACTGAGATGTCGCACCCGCTCAGGTCGACCCGGCACTGGCAGACCACGGCCCATACTGGTGAGGTTCTTCTCCCATCAGAAGAAAGGGTGTGTGTGCTGGAGAACTGGAGAAAAGCTGAAGCAGACTGGTGTGTCAGTTTCCGAGGACTGACGAAGGCCAACTACAATCTGTTGATGAACGCCAATAAACATTCAGCAACCCTCTCGGCATGGTCGTCAGATGGAAAAGTGGTGGCCAAACTAAAAAAAAATGGCAGCACTCTGAAACTGGACATAACAGTGATTTGGTTACAGTTTTCGCAGAAGCCATGGTCTAAAGAAAGGTAAAAAAAAAAAAAAAAAAAAGGGGGGGGGGGGGGGGGGGGGAGGGTGGAAAGAGGTGTGTGTGTATATGTGTGTGTGTGTGTGTGTGTGTGTGTGTGTGTGTGTGTGTGTGTGTGTGTGTGTGTGTGGTGTGTGCTGTGTGTTGTTGTTTTTGTTTAGTCTTTCCACATTACTTGATATTAGATGGGAAAAAAAGAAAAAAAAATCGGGGCCAGAGAAAAAAGGTTTAACACAACGAGTAAAAAAAAACCCATACAATATGTGTTGTGTATGCGTGCGTGCGTGCGTGCGTGCGTGCGTGCGTGCGTGCGTGCGTGCGTGTGTGTGTGTGTGTGTGTGTGTGTGTGTGTGTGTGTGTGTGTGTGTGTGTGTCGGTGTGTCGGTGTATATGTGGTGTGTGTGTCGGTGTGTGTGTGTGTGTGTGTAGACCTGTGTGTGTTTGAAAATTACGGACGTGGATGGATTCATTCTTGTGTGTGTGTGTGGGGGGGGGGGGGGGGGGGGAGGATGTTTAGCAGATTTATAGCATCAGCATATTTGTAGCATGTATATATGGTCACAATGGAGTTGGTATTTATATATCTCATATTGTATGTTTTATGTCTTTTTTCCTAAGGAGAGGGGGGGGGGGGGGTGGAGGGAGAGAAAGAAAAAAAAAAATTGCGGACAGATAAGCACATCCGCCGACAGACCCAGCTATGAAAGCGTCCACATCCTGAGTGGAGCCACAAGACAACACTTCAGACCATAGACTGCTGCTCTCCCTTTTTCTATCATCCCTATCCCCTCCTGCGCGCGCATCCCTCACAATCTGCTCCTCTGCCTCTGACGATGCTTCAGTTTCACAGACTGCTCTCCCTTTTTCTATCCTCCCTATCCTTCCTGCGCGCGCATCCCTCACAATCTGATCCTCTGCCTCTGACTATACCCTCGGTCCCAACACGGCAATTTTCTTTGAGAACAAAATCAAAGAAGTCATTAGGAAATAGTTGTTTTTTTCTTTCTTTTTCTTTTTTTTTTTGTTTGTTTTTTTTCTTTCTAACATTTCCTCCAAGCTAATCACAGAGGGTCTGGTATACACTGTTTCGTTCTGACAGCATGCGGAACATTTGCCGTGGTATCTTACTTTAGAGGATTTTTTTTTTTTTTTAACATTTCTTCAGA
>JADBJO010008084.1:75000-82500 GCA_016801955.1 Conus betulinus | reverse complement strand
ATTCACAAAAAAATTCCCGACTCCATGCCTAAGTCACATTCTATCACCCATAAAAAAAAAAATTCCTGATTCCATGCCTAAGTCACATTTCCATCACGCACATAAATTTCCTGACGCCATGCCTAAGTCACGTTTCCATCACGCACATAAATTTCCTGACGCCATGCCTAAGTCACGTTTCCATCACGCACATAAATTTCCTGACGCCATGCCTAAGCCACATTGTATCAGGCACAAAAATTCCCGGACTCCATGCCTAAGTCATTCCATCACGCACAACAATTTCCTGACTCCATCATGCCTAAGACACATTCTATCAGGCACAAAATAATTCTTGAATCCATGCCTAAGTCACATTTCCATCACGCAAAAAAATGTCCTGACTCCATGCCTAAGTCACATTCCATCACGCAAAAAAATTCCATGACTCAAATGCTTGTACCTTACCCATTACGCACAAAAACTAATGACTCCATGCTTACCTCACCTTCCGTCATTGCGTCACGTTTTGTTAAAACTGGTAAAACCGGTTCTACTGCAAGTTCATTCTCACTGACAAAGAAACGCACAAACAAACCCAGGGACCTTGGGGGGCACATAGGGTTGGTTGTTGGTGAAAGAAAGCATGGAGACAGAGATGAAGAACGAAGCGGCCTAAAAGCCTGCAGGCTGTTTGAAGTCTCTTCATGCGCTTTTTTTTTTTTTTTTTTTTTTTTTTTTTTTTTTTTAGCTTTCTCTTGCACTCGAGGTTCCTTCCCTTTATAAGCATTTCAACTTCGACACAACAAAACAAGATCAATGCTGTCTTTAACGTGCTAGTGATCGGAACGCATTAGTGCGTGGGCGCTTGCTTGCTTGTGTGTGTGTGTGTGTGTGTGTGTGTGTGTGTGTGTGCGCGTGTTTGGAGGGCCAGAAGAGCTCAGTGGTAGAGCGCCGGACTCGTAATCTTGGTGATCATGGGGTTGCGGGTTCGAATCTCCGCTGATCCATTTCGGTACAGGGGGATTTTCCCTCGGAGTTAACATTGGTTCTGACTCCATTTCCCATACAGTCCTTCGAATGAGACTCTAAACCGATGTTCTGTGTGTGAGCTCACGCATAACATCTTGCACACACGTTAAATCCCATCACCAACCTTCTGAAGAGAAGGCCAGTTTGGCCGTTGGTATGGATGACACGTTACACATAGCATGCACCCTGCGTGAGAAATGGAAAGAAAGAAGAAACTAAGGAATATGAGTGAACGAGATTGAACGATATTGATTGGCTGACATGGGAAACGACTGAATGAAGCGCCAGCTGGCAGCTCTTCAGTCGGCACTACCCAGGTAGGCAACCCATTGTATAAACGAGTGTGGATTGTAAAGCGCTTAGAGCTTGGTCTCCCGCTGAGAATAGGCGCTACATAAGTATTCATAAAAATAACAAAAAATAAAAAATGAAAATAATAATGATGATAATCATAACAATGATTATAATTATAATAATGATGATAATAATAGTAATAATAATAATAATAAATGAAAATATGATAATGATAATAGTAGTAATAATGATAATGATGATAAATGATAATAACGATAATGTGTGTGGTGTCATGACGTGGGGCGATATTCACCCCTTTTCCCTCTTCCCATCCTCCACCCCCCCCCCCCACCCCACCCCACCCCCACCCCCACCGTCGCCCTCCCCATCGGACACTTTCTCGTGCTCTATCAACGGTACCATCCTGTGACTACGACACACTCTCTGTGTACTATCCTTACTCTCCCACACACTCTGTGTACTATTCCTATTCTCCCACACACTCTGTGTACTATCCTTACTCTCCCACACACTCTGTGTACTATCCTTACTCTCCCACACACTCTGTGTACTATCCGTACTCTCCCACACACTCTGTGTACTATCCTTACTCTCCCACACACTCTGTGTACTATTCCTACTCTCTCACACACTCTGTGTACTATTCCTACTCTCCCACACACTCTGTGTACTATCCTTACTCTCCCACACACTCTGTGTACTATCCGTACTCTCCCACACACTCTGTGTACTATCCTTACTCTCCCACACACTGTACTATCCTTACTCTCCCACACACTCTGTGTACTATCCTTACTCTCCCACACACTGTACTATCCTTACTCTCCCACACACTCTGTGTACTATCCTTACTCTCCCACACACTCTGTGTACTATTCCTACTCTCCCACACACTGTACTATCCTTACTCTCCCACACACTCTGTATACTATTCCTACTCTCCCACACACTGTGTACTATCCTTACTCTCCCACACACTCTGTGTACTATCCTTACTCTCCACACACTCTGTGTACTATCCTTACTCTCCCACACACTCTGTGTACTATTCCTACTCTCCCACACACTGTACTATCCTTACTCTCCCACACACTCTGTGTACTATTCCTACTCTCCCACACACTGTGTACTATCCTTACTCTCTCACACACTCTGTGTACTATCCGTACTCTCCCACACACTCTGTGTACTATCCTTACTCTCCCACACACTCTGTGTACTATCCGTACTCTCCCACACACTCTGTGTACTATCCTTACTCTCCCACACTCTGTGTACTATTCTCTACTCTCCCACACTCTCTGTGTACTATTCCAATTTTCCCACACACTCTGTGTACTATCCTTACTCCACACACTCTCTGTGTATATCCTTACTCTCCCACACACTCTGTGTACTATTCCTACTCTCCCACACACTCTGTGTACTATCCCTACTCTCCCACACACTCTGTGTACTATTGCTACTCTCTCCCACACACTCTGTGTACTATTCCAACTCCCCCACACACTCTGTGTACTATTCCTACTCTCCCGCACACTCTGTGTACTATTCCTACTCTCCCACACACACTCTGTGTACTATTCCTACTCCCCCACACACTCTGTGTACTATTCCTACTCTCCCCACACACTCTGTGTACTATTCCTACTCTCCCGCACTCTCTGTGTACTATTCCTACTCTCCCACATACTCTCTGTACTATTCCTACTCTCCCACACACTCTGTGTACTATCCCTACTCTCCCACACACTCTGTGTACTATTCCTACTCTCCCACACACTCTGTGTACTATTCCTACTCTCCCACACACTCTGTGTACTATTCCAACTCCCCCACACACTCTGTGTACTATTCCTACTCCCCCACACACTCTGTGTACTATTCCTACTCCCCCACACACACTCTGTGTACTATTCCTACTCCCCCACTCATTCTGTGTACTACTCCAACTCCCCCACACACTCTGTATACTATTCCTACTCTCCCACACACTCTGTGTACTATTCCTACTCTCCCACACACTCTGTGTACTATTCCTACTCTCCCACACACTCTGTGTACTATTCCTACTCTCCCACACACTCTGTGTACTATTCCAACTCCCCCCCACACACTCTGTGTACTATTCCTACTCTCCCACACTCTCTGTGTACTATTCCAACTCCCCCACACACTCTGTGTACTATTCCTACTCTCCCACACACTCTGTGTACTATTTCAACTCCCCCACACACTCTGTGTACTATTCCCAACTCCCCCACACACTCTGTGTACTATTCCAACTCCCCCACACACTCTGTGTACTATTCCTACTCCCCCACACACTCTGTGTACTATTCCTACTCCCCCACACACCCTGTACTATTCCTACTCTCCCACACTCTCTGTGTACTATTCCAACTCCCCACACACTCTGTGTACTATTCCTACTCTCCCACACTCTCTCTGTGTACTATTCTACTCCCCCACACACTCTGTGTACTATTCCTACTCCCCCACACACTCTGTGTACTATTCCTACTCCCCACACACACTCTGTGTACTATTCCTACTCTCCCACACTCTCTGTGTACTATTCCTACTCCCCCACACACTCTGTGTGTACTATTCCTACTCTCCCACACTCTCTGTGTACTATTCCTACTCCCCCACACACTCTGTGTACTATTCCTACTCTCCTAGGCTGCTGAGAACAGGCCAAAAAAAAAAAAAAAGGCTCTCAGGAAAGGAAAATTTGGATGGGAAGAAGATAGATACGGCAGGGAGGTTAAGGGGAGAGGGGGGGGGGGGAGGAGAGTGGGGGACCAAGGGGAACGGAGGTAGCGGGAGGTGGGTGTGGGCGGGGGGGGGGGGGGGGGGGGACGGTGGAACCGGAGGAGCAGAGGAAGCTGGATTCTAGGGGAAGGGGAGAAGAGGGACATGTTCCTTCTCTCTGTAGAAAGGTTGTGAATGGCGAGAGAGGGATCGTTACTACTGATGGCGCGTGACCTGTTATCCCTGGCTCCATCTCACTCCCCTTATATATATATAAATACATGCCGCCACCTGTGTTTTTCGCTTGGCCTTTTTTTGCATTTGGCAGGTAAGGAGGCTAAACGACGGATTTGCGGCAGGTAGAGATGATCTATGGCAGGGTGGGAACGTTTTTGGTGAAGGTGTTGGAGTTCTTTCATCAGTCTGTTTTTTTTTCTTTTTTTTTTTTTTTTTTTCTTTTTTTTTTTTTTTGTGTGGTTCTGCGGAAGGATGGGTATTAGGGTGATGTAGAGGAGACAGAGGGGTGGTGACGAAGGTGAACTAGATCTCTCTCTGTCTCTATAACTCTGTCTGCCTGTCTGTCTGTCTGTCTGTCTGTCTGTATGTATGTCTCTCTGTCTTTCTCCCTCTTAGTTGTTAAGAGATTTTTGACTGACCAACGTGGGATTGATATGATTATTTCATTGTTGTTGTTGTTGTTGTTGTTGTTGTTTTTTAGCTTTGATATACAAATCACATTGCTGCTCAATAGATATCCAGTTACGAGAGCTGTTAGAAAAAGGTCAAGACGCAAGAATGCATCAGAATCATCTGGTCTATGTTCTCTCTCTCTCTTTTTTTTTTTTTTCTTAAATATATCTATGTATTTCTTTCCCTCGAATGACGGCATCTGTGGCAGAATTCTCGTGCCAGCCGGCCAGAAGATAAGGAACAGAACACGCTCTTTTCACCCCCAGACCTCAAGGTCTTGAACGGCAAAACAGTGCAGCAGCTGTCTGCCTGGGAGAGGGGGGGGGGGGGGGGGGGGGGCTATCATTCATTCCATCCTGCCTTTGTCTGTCTGTCTGTCTGTCTGTCTGTGTCTGCATGCCTGCATGTCTGTTTGCCTATCTATCTGTCTGTCTGTCTGTCTCTCTATATATTTTCACTATATTTCTTTGCAAATAAGTAATGTATTAATACATTGGACCATACATCAGATTTAACAGCATATGCTCGTTGTGAAATATATTTTCTTTTTTTTTTTCATAAACTTTGATTTCTTTCATAGTCAGATTGGGAAGAGCATGAACAAAGTAATCCACGCACATTGGATTTTTTTTTTTTTTAGGAACGTTTGATTAAAGTTTTCTCTTCTCTTGTATCGTCAATGTCATATTTTTCAGCGCTATCGACTTACTTTTTTTTTTTTTTTTTTTTTTTTTTTTTTTGGCATGAGGATGCTCACAACTCTGCCGATGGCATGCAACGTTCTCCTCAGGAAGAACCCTGAACTTTGAGGCAAACTGGCAAAGCCACGCAGAAAGGCAGTTCCTATCTTACCAGTGCTGCTTTCGCTGGGAGGAGGGGAACCTCAGCATGCCTATCTTCCTCCGGTCGACAAGACATCCCATAAGGCGGCTGGCACAAGAGGAAGGGGGCTGGGGCTGGGTGGGAAATGGGGGGGTATGTCTATGAGCGATGGCATGCGTCTCTTCAGTGTGCTATCACGTGTTTACATAACGTTAGTCTGGCCTCTTTCTCTCCTCTCAGTTGCGAGTTACTGGGTAAAATCGTGAAACGTCTTCACAAAATATACGTGACTGGCGCAAAAGTGTGTGAAAAGCACATGTATATTTACTACGTGAAACTTTTTTTAAAAAACAAGAGTTTCTGTAGCATATATTGTACTTTGGCTGATAGATTTTGATAGCAAGAGTGTTCTAAAACTCGTGTTACGAGGGCAGGGGAGGGTGGTAAGACTGGATGGGTGGGTGGGTGGGGGGGGGGGGTGGGGGGTCTAACACTTTGGTTATTAGATAGAGGAAAGGTCAATGTCGAATCAGGCTCTTCAGAAAAAGCCAGATCTCTCTTGGAACTAGTTATACTCTAACCTTCACGTTCCTTTACGTAGGTATGGTTTGTTTCCTCCAGCGTTGACGACAGAGCAAAGCATTATGACTGACCTAAAGGAGAAAGCTATTACACAAAGGTGAGGATATTCGAATCGTAGAACGTTCGTCACCGAAATGTCATTACTCCGTTGACCTTCGCCGACAGAGTAGTAATCTAACAACCACCACTGAGATGAGTGGGTTAATTAACGTTAAAGCCGAGCTTGCTTAAAAAAAAAAAAAAAAAAAAAAAAAAAAAAAGAAGAAGAAAAATCTCTTCATTTTTTTTTCATGTGAAAAGTCGACGCTTTCACCGCCACTCAAGGGAAGAAATCTCATTGCGTGGAAAGCGGGTTAGTGCCGCTGAATCTCCAAAGACCGATCGCCCACCACAAAAGCCTTTTGTTTTGAGACGGGTCAGGGGAGGGAAGTGGGAGTCTTGGTCTGGAGGGGAACATCATCTAGAAAGACAGAAGAAAGAAACGCGCCAGAAACAGTCTTTACGGGAGAGAAGGACGGGTAGGGTGGAAAGGGGCGAGAGCGGGAGGGGAAGGGGGGGGGGGGGGTATGTGCGGGAGAAGGAGTGGGTAGGGGGGTGGGGGGGGGGGGGGGGGGGGGTTTGCAGGTTTCAGAGTACGTATTTTCCCGTCAATGGAAATAATCTCTTTGTCAGCTGCTAGAAAACAAAAAGCAAATGTGTGTGTGTGTGTGTGTGTGTGTGTGTGTGTGTGTGTGTGCTTTGTATGTGGTATGTGTGTCACGCGGAGACTGCGTGTGTGTGTGTGTGTGTGTACGAATGCGTGCACGTGTGTGTGTGTGTGTGTGTGTGTGTGTGTGGTGTGTGTGTGTGTGTGTGTGTGTGTGTGTGTAAATTCAAAGGGGCAACCAATCACTATGACCACCAGTACGTAGCTCCATAATGCGGCATGTTTACTGTAGCTTTGAGAAAAGGCCCGTCAAGCTAGACTTTAATCGAAAACAAAATCATTTTCCGCTATGGATAGTAATGATTGGCACTAAGGGTATGGTGGGTCGCGGAGGGGGAGCGTGGGGGTGCTGGGGGGAGAACAAAGAGTAATGGGGGAAAGACAAGGGGGGGTGGGGGGGGGGGGGGTGGGGGTTTTGTGTGTGGGGGGGCGGTGGGTTTGGGGGGTTGGTGTGCTTAAAGTGCACGACGACTTGTACAACGTGGGTATATATATCTTGGTAGGCAGTTGTGTGTATGATTAGCTGCTGTTTTGTTCACTGGGGGGGGGGGTCTCTACGAAAATCGTGGGGGGGGTGGGGGGGTATAAGTATTATTGGAAAAACCATGGATCGTGTG
>JADBJO010008084.1:57500-65000 GCA_016801955.1 Conus betulinus | reverse complement strand
TTATACGACCTGGGATTAAAAAAAAAAAAAAAAAAAAAAAAAAGAACAAACCAACTCTTCTGTTTCACGTCTTGTGTCTATCTTTTCACTGCTGATATGGA
Organism: Conus betulinus; assembly: GCA_016801955.1. Taxonomy (NCBI): domain Eukaryota; kingdom Metazoa; phylum Mollusca; class Gastropoda; order Neogastropoda; family Conidae; genus Conus; species Conus betulinus. The sequence goes on along the minus strand of JADBJO010008084.1, from coordinate 64,899 downwards.
TTCAACTGTTTTTTTTTTTTTTTGTCTTTTTTTTGTCCCTTTTTTTTTGTTTGTTTGCTTTTTGGTTTTTTTTTGTTTTGTTTGGTTTTTGTTTTTTGTTTTGTTTTGTTTTTTGTTTTGTTTTTGCTTTGGTTGGTTAGTTGTGTGTTTGTTTGTTAGGTCTTTGTAAACTCACAGATCAAGATCATCCCTGACGTTCTTCACTGTGTAGTATGACCCTCATCCTTGATTCTATGATCTCAGTTCGTCGACTTTTTTTCCTGACGACAACGAAAGCAGTCAGCACCTTTCAGCAGCCTGTGACTTTGTCTGGGCAGAGATGCATCACCCTGTCTGTCACATCAAAGACACGGTTGATTCCTTCACTTCGCTTCACGGCAGGAAATGGAACCCCCAGGAATGTTTTCAGCCGATGACCAAGTTGACGACGAAGAGTCTTTGAACCCAGGCACATGAAAGAGGCCGGATTCCCGCGGCAGCTGCCGTGAAGGGAAGGTGAAGTACAGCTGGCATCAAAGTTCCAGATCGAAGTCCACAGTCCCGAGATGGGGGGAGATGGAATCGTAACTGCACTTCACAGGGAAAATGCGGACCCAGTTCTCTGGTTTCCGACGCTGGATACACGGAAGCGGAAATCCCATTCATACAGAAGTACCTGACTGAACTGTGCGGCATTTCCATCGCGAGACGTAGGAACGGCAAGCAGTTCGCCTAAAAGTCCGAATTCTGCAGTCACAGGACTGCGACTGGTAGAAACGACGAGTAGTTTACACGCTAGTTCCAGAATGATCTCTGTGGAACCATTGTTACAACATTTCACATGAAAAACGATGCACTGAATTATGCAGAACCAAACTTGCAATCAACAGAAATGGCGAGTATTTTGCATGAACATTCCGACTGAATTCTGCAGAATCAAAAAAATAACTGATACGGACAGAAATGCAGGGAGTTTTTAACATAAAGTACCCAATTGAATTCTGCGGTACTGAGATGAAAAAAAAAGTAGGAAAAGGTCATTCACACGACAGTCCTAGAACAAAGATGTTAGTAAGTACCCAGAATGACCGTAACTAGAAGTGACAAACACCTGTCTTTAGGTCTGGCCAGAAGTGTGGGGGCACAGCTTGAATTAAAGTCTTCAATGGCAGTTTTACTTAAGGAACACATTCCTGCAGCAAATGTTGCCTGGGATATGCTGCCTTTTGGGTAGAAGTCTACGACGAATAATAATCATAATGACAATGCTAATGAAAATGATGATGATGATGATGATGATGATGATGATGATGATGATGACGATGATGATGATGATGAGGAGGAGGAGGAGGAGGAGAGGGAGGAGGAGGAGACGATGATGATTGATGATGATGATGATGATGATTATGATAGCGGATGGACCATGAGTCGAAGCATTGTAAGTACACTTTCATATCAAAGACAGGGCAGAAGTCTTTTTAGAAAATCAGAATTTAGGGCACGGCATCGTGGGAGGCGGAACCCGACTCCTTCCGCCGCCTTCCCCCCCCCCCCCCCCCCCCCCCCCAATTGAATCTGGTACCTGTTTGGTACTGCCAGGCAGACAGCGAGAGGATCCAAGCTGTTCTAGAGAAATAAATAAATAAATAAATGAATGAATGAATAAACCAATACATGAATAAACACATTCATAAAACAAGTAAATCAATATAAAACAAGTAAAGAAAGAATGAAAGAAAGAATAAACAAATAAACAGATAAATAGATAAAAAGACCCCCATGAGTGATTCGAACTCACGCCTGTCAGCTCTACGTTCTATCGCTCATGGCTCTCACCGTTTTGACTGTTTAGAGTTCCTCTCGTTAAAAGAGGGGGGGGGGGGGGGGGGGGGGGGGGGGGGGGGGGGGTCCATAAACACTGACATAGCTAAAAACGGAGCTCAGCTCAGAACTGCTTTCTTTCTTTGTTGCACGAGCGTCGATAATTAAGACAGGCACTTGCTAATGGCCCTGTGCACGTGCACGTCCTGTCCAATCGGAACTTGGCGCACATTCATTGTTAAGCTCTAAGGAAGGATGCAAGATTGTGCGCGACATTGTAGTGTACTGTGCGTTATTGGGTTCTAGTGCATTGAATGGTATTGTGTTGCGTTGCACTGCGTTGCATCACACGTGTGGTCTTGTTCTGTGTTGTACGTGTTGTTTGGTACATCATTGTAAGGTCCTGTGTTGTACTGCATCTTATCGAACCTTACCATATGCATTACAATGAGTTGCATCGAACTCGGTCGAACTGTACAACATCTATTGTACTGTGTTGTGTTGCATCGCATCTCACTTGCATACACTGCGTTGAAGTGTTGTGTTTTAGGGTACTGTTTTGCCTTGCATTATTATTTTGCCTGGCACTGCGGTGCATTGTATGTCATTGCATTGCGTTCTATGTCATTGTATTGTATTCTATGTCATTGCATTATATTCTATGTCATTGCATCTCATCGGTTCTACGCTTTGTATTACAGTATACATTTTCCTGTTGAAATGGAATCATATTGCAAGGTATTGTATTGTTATGTATAGTAGGGGTCGGAATAGCTCAGTGGTAGAGCGCCGGACTCGTTACAATCTTGGGGTTGCGGTTTCGAATCTCCGCCGGGCCGTTTCGGTACAAGGGGATTTTTCCCTCAGAGTTAACATTGGTTCTGACTCCATTTCCCACACAGTCCTTCGAATGAGACTATAAACCGAGGTTCCGTGTGTGAAACGCACGCATAACATCTTGCACACACGTAAAATCCCATCACCAACTTTCAGAAGAGAAGGCCAGTTTGGCCGTTGGTATGGATGACACGTTACACATAGCATGCACCTTCCCCGAAGTTGGAGTATGGCTGCCTTAATGGCGGTATGAAATACGGTCATAAAAAAACCCCACTCCCTTTGTTGGGTAGCTGGGATTAATTCTTGCCTTTCTATACAGGGGGTGTCCGCAGGAGTATCAGCCTGCGTACGCAGAAGAAGTACTGTGCTGTATATTTCTCTGCTGAAACTGAATTATATTGCAAGGTATTGAATTGTCGTGTACAGTATTGTGTTGCTATCATTATCATTGTAGTATCATCATCATCATCATCATCATCATCATCATCATCATCATCATCGCCTATCACCCCTCCTGGGGTACAGGCCGCCAACCAAGGACCTCCAGGCATCTCTGTCCTGGGCTCTTTTCTCCAGCTGGTTCCAAGGCATCCCCATGTTCCTGATGTCTGCTTCCAGATCCCTGCGCCAGGTGTTCCTTGGCCGACCTCTTTTTTCGTTTTCCTTGGGGATTCCCATTTAGGGCTTGCCTGGTGATGTTGCTTGCAGGCTTCCGCGGCGTATGTCCAATCCAGCCCCAACGTCTTTTCTTGATTTCCTGTTCTGCGGGGCAGCTGGTTTGTTCTCTCCCAGAGCTGGTTGTCGTTGATGGGGTCTGGCCATCGGATGCGGAGAATCTTGCGCAGGCAGTTGTTGATGAACACCTGCACTTTCTTGGTGGTGGCAGCTGTAGTTCTCCAGGTCTCCGCTCCATACAATAGAACTGCTTTTGATGTTGGTGTTGAAGAGCCTGACTTTGGTGTTGACTGACAGTTCCCTGGAGCTCCAGATGTTCCGTAGATGTACGAACGCTGGCCCTGGCCTTTCCAATCCTTGCTCTGACGTCGGCGTCTCTGCCCCCCCCCCCCCCCCCCCCCCCCCCCCCCCCCCCCCCCCCCCCGCTTGTCGATGGCACTAGCCAGGCAGGTAAAGGCTTCTACTTCCACTGCAGGATATTCCACGGTATTGTACATCAGTGTGTCGCAGTTTGAAGCGTAGTGCATCGCATTCTCTTCCGTTACATTGCATTACATTGCACGGGCATGGCATTTCATTGCGTTACACTGTACTAGACAACGTTGTATTGCCTTGCCTGGCATTGCAGTATACCATAGTAAATCGCGTTTGTATTGCATTGTTGTCTAGAATACTATGATTTTCTTTCCACAACAAACGTGTTGCTGGAGGGGCGTCGCGCGCGTGTGTGTGTGCGTGCGCGCGCACGAGTTTTGTGTGCGTGCGTGCGTGTGTGCGTGCGCGTGCGTGCGTGCGTGCGTACGTGCATGTGTGTGTGTGTGTGTGTGTGGTGTGTGTGTGTGTGTGTGTGTGTGTGTGTGTGTTGTGTAAACTTGCCACCCATTAGCCAATGAACTAGGGTGTCAGTTTGCTTTTTATCCCCAGATTGTTTACAGCACGCTGAGAAGTCGGGCGCTACACATGAACTCTCAGTGTATTGTCTCATCTGAAAGACTACCACGGCCCCCATTGTAAGCTCTAATGAAGAGAGGGGGCGGACAATTAAAAAAAAAAAAAGCAAAAAATACACAAACCATTAATGGCGGTGGGGAAGACTCGAACTTGGGGACCTGTGACCTGCTCGCATTTGGGGTGAGAAGTCAACCGCTAAGCCACCACGCCTCCACACAATGTCCCCCAACCCCCCCCCCCCCCCCCCCCCCCCCCCCCCACCTTACCCCACCTCCTCCCCACCCCCATCCTCCCAACACACTCATCACACAAATCTGACGGTTATTGGCGTTTTGAACCAAATCCTCCGTGGGGATCTTCCAATAGCACCCACTTTGCACCTTGTCTCCAGGCCATGACGAACCAAATTGTTTGACACCCCCCCCCTCCCCCCCCACCCCCTCCTTGTCCTCACATATTGTTTTCTCTCCTTCTGACCTCTTCGCCTTCACACCCCCCCCTCCCCCCCCTCCCGCTCCACCCGACCTCACTCCCCTAGCGACCACCCCCTCTCTTTTTAGCGCATTGAATTCAACAAACATTGCAACCTGTCTGTCTGTCTGGCTGTCTGTCTGTCTGTCTGTCTGTCTGGCTGGGCTGTCTCCCTGTCTGTCTGTCTGTCTGTCTGTCTGTCTGTCTCTCTGTCTCTCTCTCTCTCGCTCGCTCGCTCGCTCTCTCTCTCTCGCTCTCGCTTTCTCTCTCTCTCTCTCTCTCTCTCTCTCTCTCTCCTCTCTCTCTCGCTCGCTCGCTCTCTTCTCTCTCTTCTTGTGTGATTTATTTTGAGCTGAAAGGACAACGAACCCGAAAGATATATTCCTAGCGGGGCAAAGTCCAGGCCGACCTCCTGGTGGCTAGGGCGTTGTTAGACGCTTTTTCCCCTGTCGACTAATTAGCCGATTTTATCCTGCTAAGAAGCTTCAGTTTACACACACACACACACACACACACACACAGGTTTGAATTTTTCAATGAAACATCACACATAGTTTTTCGTTCAAGCCGAGCTATGTAAAAAGTCGTGCGTCATAAATCAGGTTTATTGAATCATTTACTGGCCAAGGAATACGACAGCTAACTGCAATATTGAGGTCTGATATGCTGACGAGTTCAATGATTTCATGTATTTCATTTCTAATAGTTAAGAGTCTTGGGGCGGTCAAGGTATGGATGGCATTATCAAAGTTCCATTTGTTTCTGTAAAGAAGTCATTTTGTTAGTTAATAAGTTAGCAAAAGTTTGGGGTTTTTTTTTTGTTTTTTTTTTGTCTTTTAGTTGGTTACTTCATTAAGCAAGATAGTTTATAATGAAATGAGTGAGTGAAAGGGGGAGGAATTCTTACTAACATACTAATGAAGATGCTTTCTTGGCTGGTCGATTGGTTGTTATGTAGTCAGTCAACTGGTCATTTAATAAGCCCTTCCAGTTTTATGTTCTTACTGACTGGTTCATGAAGCACACAATCTCTCTCGCGCACATACCATTATTATTATTATTATTCCGGAGCAGACTATCTCCGATCCGGTCTGTTGCAGGGTTCTATAGAGTCGGAAGTGTTCTGCGTGGTGGAAGGAGCCACCTAGACCGAAGTTTACAAGTAAACAGAGGGGGGGAGGGGGCGGTAAGTAGAAGCTGAACCACCTAAAACAAGCGCCATACATCGTGTTCCCAAGTTTTGAGTAAGTTATTGCTCTTGAGTTTCAAAAATTCAACACACTGAGTGGCTTGTGTTTCGGTTGTCCCACATTGCGGAAGTGCTACACAAATCTTCCACTTTTTACTGTCGCAAAGGCGACAACTGTATCAGCTAACTGAACTTACTTCATATCACATGTACAACACCGTGATGTTTAAAGCGTCAAGCTTATCCGCTGTGCGTATATTGGTTTGTTTCGATGAGACCGACGCGCGTGTTATTACATTGTTACAGTAGGAGAAGAAAATGGTGGAAGACTGCACTCACCAGGGTTTGAGTATAGTGATCGGGGGAAACCATGCAAGCTTTCTGCTCATAGAGCGGTCATCAGGCTTAGAGTTAGTGGGGTGACAGACCTTACATGAGCACTGGCGATAAAAAGGAGGAGGAATGAACAGAGCTCAGAGACAAAAGGAAGTTAACTGTGGTTAAGCAGTGAGTAGGAATCATGAACAATTTAAAGTGGAAAGCAAGATGGCCCATTTATTAAAAAAAAAAAAAAAAGCAGGGTGGAAGAGGGGTTAGTAGAGAAGGAGATGCCTGAAGCTCAGCTGCTGCCACTCTCTGGTGTTCAGGCCGGCAGGGGCGAGGATTCCCCCAGTCGTGCAATGATGGATGACTCCATAAAGAGACGATAGAGTCCACTGGACCGGTTCTGCCAGACAACAGTCACTCTCGCATGGGTGAAGTTGTGGTAGGGGCTGTTGAAGCGACAGCCCACGGGATTTTCATACCCAAATCGCATTGAGCGAAGGTGCTCAGAGAAACACTTGTTCAGGCTGCGATACGTCTCCCCAGCGTATTGCTTTGAACACAAGGTGCAAGTAATGACATACACCACGTCCGCAGATTCACAGTTGAAGTTTGTTAGAATCCTAAAGTGGCCAGATGGACCAGCAACTGTTGTGCAGCTGTCAATGAATGGACATATCTTGCACTCTGTCAATGAATGGACATGTCTTGCACTGTCAATGAATGGACATGTCTTGCACTCTTTGTGAGTGCATTGGTGTGTACCCAGGGATCGTGAACAGATATACGCACTAGATGGTCCTCTCAAAGTAGTGTCTCTTTTTTAAGACAATTAGTACAGTATCACACACACGTTCAATGCATCTACGTTCATATCTGACAGATAGATAACAAAGAAAAAAGTCTTGTCCACCGCGTTGTAATTATGGAAGGTAGATATTCACTACGTCTTGTTTATGAGTCTTTTCTCTCTTTTCTTATCTAATAACTTTTCTTCTATATATTCTTTTTTTCCCTTAATTTCTGATCCCTCGGAAATGAACTAAAAGAGGCAGAGAACAGTAAACAATAAAGGAGAAACCAGTAGGGTAACTCTTTTTCGCATGCTGAAATAATTACAGGCCCATAACTCCAAACGAATGCTGCTTT